>JARKHS020006408.1:0-202696 GCA_030143305.2 Amblyomma americanum
ACTCTCACTTGAGAGAGAGTGGTGGCGTTTTTTGTTGTTTATTTAGTTTGTATTGTTAACAGACTCTGGGTTCGAGGCTAAGCCCAACCCAAAGGGGTGGTCCCCATCTCGCATGTTATTTTGGATTGGAGAATTGATGCTTTGGGCGGGCCACTGGAAATGACCGCCCTTAGTCCTTTGTTAATCAAGTGCTTAAAAGCACATGTAAACGGATGCAGTCGAGTCTGAGCTGGGGCTCCATGCTTAGCATGTAATGTGATGCTACTTAGGCACTAACCTGCCCGGTCGATGAGTAAAGTAGTGCAAAGTTTGTTCTGTTGTAAAATTATGCTCTGCTGTCATCATCTACAAGCTCGCCTCCTGTTCATCTTCCAAGCCGAACGACACTAGAGGAAGGGTTTGTGAACCATCCTCGAAGAAACGGACGACTATTGAAATTCTACTGCAAGCACGCTCAGGACGACATCGTTCGCCAAGAGGGCCGTCAGCGCCGAAGCCCGTCGGCGTGCAGCTTCTGCCAGCAACCGCTCGAGCCCAACTCCGGAGCCACTCCATCGCCCCCATGAAGTCGTCGGCACGTAAGCTCGGACGCCCCAGCCTCTGATGTATAATCTTAATCCTGTGTAATTATTGAATATACCTGTTTGTTTAAACTGAGCCATACGGTGTCTCTTTGCCTCTCCGTCCCCTGTGGACCTGCGCATTATGGGGGTCATCACAGTGTGCTTGATCCTTTGTAGTGGCAATACGTTTGGGATCGTGACGTGGAGCCCAGAGGTCTCTGGACTCTACACTCAGCACAATCAATTATTGCAATGCAATCTGGGTACTTTCTCTGCATCACCATAGGCATATTCCTTTTCGCATCTTCCTTTGATGGCCACACAATAAAGCGCTTGAGCTCTGCTGACAATAATGGGATGTTCTCGGCCATCACTCTGCCCACTGTTGTTTCCGACAGGCAAAACCTAAAGCCAAGGTCAGCATTGAGCAGTGCCAGCCGCAGCTTCATCAGGATGATGAAGCACCACATCAGCTAGCTTACACCTGCTTGGTACATATATGCCAACTGTTTACACCAGTGAAACAATAAGCAGAAATGTTGCAGTATTAGGCAAACCTGTGTACAACCGAACACACTGCTCTGTTAAAGCCAGGGGCGAGAACGGAGCTGCTTGGTCACAAGTTTGATTGTGTTGTCCACCCTTTACCGCAGCTTTCAGAACTTTATTGTCCCTCTGCAGCCTGACATTTTCTTTCTCCAGCCTCTTGATTTCCACCTTCAACAAGGCATACTGTTCCTCCGATAAAAGAAAGGTTTGTTCAGTTTACTCAAGCGGCTTTAATGAAATAACTCGGAATGGTCATTTACTCACTGCAGATATAGCATGGCACAGCAACAACTGTAGGTCACCTACAACAAATAGTAATAATCAATTAGAAAGCCTTGAGAAAATTGTATTTTTATGATGTCATATCCTCTTACTAGCACTTCCCTGAGCATAAAAAACTAATATATGATGGGTACAAGAAAACCAAAAATACTTCTCACAACTGCTATTCACTGCAGTCATACTGGCGTCAACATCTGACAAAGGCTGCTGAAAGCTCTGTTGTGTAGCTGCTTGCTTCATATGCACCATTCATCAACTCTTACCTGTGTGAATTGTGGACCTAATTTTACTTGTCTACACCATACCTGGACTATCATCGTGCGTGGAGCAGACCACACTCGTGTCGATGTCACCGGACTCCAAAGAAACTTCGGCAGACGAATCTGGTGAAGTTTCATCACGTTCTGAACAACCTGGAATGAAAGCATTATGCAGTTTGGAAAATGACACGACATGACTTGGATAGCGATGTTTCATCGCTGTCTAGGCATTTCTACACCGCTGCTGAAAAAAGTAATTTGCTGCAGCTCGCGAAAGTCGCAACACAGGAGAAACAACTTATCGTACTGCTTGCAGAGTCCCACGCTGCTTCAGCAACATCCCATTCGGCGGCTCGCTGTGCTGCACGCTGCAGACGACCCGCTACAGCTCTTCTATTCTTTCTCTGCGCAAAGATGCTTGGCACGAAGTCCGGGTGGCGTGAATCTGACGACGGCCTCCCTGCGTTCATTAATGGCGGATATCACTTGGCAGCACACGACGGATACACAGATAGCCACTGCTTGTGCTGTGTAGGGCGCTCAGTGCGACCCAAGGAACAGGAAAATGTAGCAGGCATTGATGCCTGCGACTTTGCGTGCAACTATACAGGAATCATGCAGAAGAAGAACCGAAGAAGAAGCGCTAATTTTTACCTGAGATGAAATGTTGGCCGCAGAGCCGATCCGTCGCCGAAGGTGTCCACTTGTCCCGCTTCACAGCCGCTATCCACTGCTTTCTACGCTGTTCATCCGCAGGAAACTTGTGGAAACTTATCCCGATTCCTTTCTTGTGCCTCTCGGCACAACTAACTGCCACACAACTATACTTCGTCTCACAAGATGTTTGCAGCACTACGAAAGGTAGAGCTCTCTCGTCCAATCAGGGCTGCAGAAACGCAGAAAATAGTCCCTCGAATATTTGAGGAGTGTATGACTATTAATCAAAACAATAAGCATTGCAACTAAAAACATGATTTGGACAGGTATATTTAAATGGTAGGGAGTGTTTCAATCACTGGTGAAATTACCAGACAAAGCCGTACGGACACAGCTCTGCGGAGGCCTGCTGCGAGGTAGTGATGCGTCGCCTCTTTCCAACATGGCGTCGGACGAGTCTGTTGTGTCTCCTGTGTGCTCTACACCGACAGTGCGCTGTTTCCCCAAGCAGGCGAAGCAGGTGGCTTTAAATGTTCTTGAAGCGCTTCGCGTCGAGTGCGGGGGCAGTTGGAGTACAAATGCGCTCATCAAGAGGACGGCAAAACTCACGCAGGTGAGCGAGCGAACGCTTTACAAGTGGACAACGGAGACGTTGAACGCGGGCCGAGTGTTGTCACCGAAGAAGCGTGCTGGCGGGAAGAGGCCGCGAGCGGACGAAGAAGCTGGACGATTTTGACCTGAGCGTGTTGCGAAGGATGGTACACACCTTTTTCCAGAGAGGGGAAATTCCAACTATCGCGAAGGTGGTTGCGCATTTCGAAGAGGACGAAACGCTACCGACCGTGTCCGCTGCGACAATGCAGAGGATTGTTGAAGAAACTTGGCTTCCGATATAAGAAGCGCTCTCGGAATGCGATGTTAATCGAAGCGACGCACATTGTGCAGTGTCGCCGCCGGTACCTGCGCCAGATAGCGGAGCTGCGACGCCAGGGTAGGCCTATTTTCTTCACCGACGAAACGTGGGTTAACGCCGGCCACACGCGAAGTCGAGTGTGGACTGACTGCACCATCCAATCTGCACACCAAGCGCATCGATCCGGACTGTCGACTGGTCTACAAAACCCCAGTGGCAAAGGTGGCAGGCTTATTGTGACGCATTGCGGTAGTGAGCAAGGTTTTGTCGAAGGCGCAGCGGAAGTTTTCCGAGCGAAGAAAAACTCGGGCGATTACCACGAGGAAATGAACGGGGAACACTACGAAAACTGGTTCTCCAGGAGACTTCTCCCACTACTACCACCCGGCAGCGTTATAGTGATGGACAACGCGCCATATCATTCTGTGAAGCAGGATAAAGTGCCGCGGATGAGTAGCCTCAAAAAGGACATACAGGCTTGGCTGTCCGGAAAAGGTGTCGCGTGGAGCAGCGGCATGGTGAAGGCCGAGCTCATGCAGCTTGTCAGCAATGTGAACACAGGTGGGGAGCAATACCGTGTCGACTGCATTGCTAAAGCTGCTGGCCATCTCGTTGTGCGCCTGCCACCGTACCACTGCCAACTGAACCCGATAGAGCTTGTCTGGAGCGACGTCAAGGGTTTCGTGGCCAGCCAAAACAAGACGTTTAAGCTCCAAGACGTCGAGCCTCTGCTTTGGCAAGGCATCACGCAAGTGACTGTTGAGAAATGGAAGAATTATGTGCAGCATATTATCAGTGAGGAAGATGTGATGAGAAAACTGGACCACATCATCGACGATGTTGTTGACCAGGGACCGGCCATTGTTGTCAACCTGGAGGACGACACAACCAGCAGTGCTGAATTCAGTTGTTATGAGGACGATGAGATGGTCGAACCCGTTTAACGTGCGTTGCCTCTCGCGCAGCACATGGGCTTGTTTTGCATTTCGCCACCATCGACACTCGGCTGCCTCGGCACGCTGGAGTAAATAAATTTATATGCACATGACACGATTACTGAAACTTACTGCGACGCGACAACAGAGGAACTGATGAGAACAGTACCCTGGTTGTCTCACATATATCGGTGGACACCCGAACCGCGCAGTAAAGGAAGGGATAAAGGAGGGAGGGAAAGAAGAAAGACAATATCTCGGTGGACACCCGAACCGCATCGTAAAGGAAGAGATAAAGGAGGGAAAGAAGCGAGAGAAAGCTGAAAATTGAAAGTTGGATTTTGAGGAAAGGCGCGGCGCTGCGCGGTGGAACACCTGTGGCTCGATGCTGCTATAAATAGAGGTAGAAAGAAGCCACCTGGACATCAGGTGGATCGAGCCACAGGCGCGTAGGAACACACTAATGTAGTGCGCGCCATCCTGATTGGACGAGAGAGCTGTACCTTTCGTAGTGCTGCAAACATCTTGTGAGACGGAGTATAGTCGGCATGTCGCAAATGATGCCGTAAAAACAAAGAACGCACAGCCGACACAGCAGACCGATTGCGGCAGGTCCCGCTTTTTGCCTACACAACGAAAGTAACTGCTGACGCCAGCGCCGCCGCATCTGTTTGACGTCACAGCCTGATACTTGTCTATACCGGCTAATGAACGGGACAAATGTGAAGGTCGACGATCAAGTGATATGGCGTCATGGTGAACCACGTATTTATTGCCTTGGTGGTGAGGCTTTCGCTCCAAAAGGTCGTCATGTCCCTGTGTTGTACAAAGTACCTGTGGCTATTAAGTGTAAGCTGATGTTTCTAAAACAATTGTTTCCTGCCCTAAAATACAAAGCGGTGCAAAGAGCGCAGGATGATGATGAAACTTTACAGTTCTGAAGCAGCACTCAGCAGCTAGAGGCTATGCGGTGTACGCCAGTGCTCGAAACACACGAAGGAGCACTGGCAATAACAAGAATTTTATTAGATTTTCTAGAACTTTTTTAGCATTTTGGCGCATTTTTTCCAATGTTTTTCTGCCCATGGCTGCCTCCGCTAAATCTTAATTAGAAGTTTCACAAAATCAAGCTCTCTTTAAAACCTAACCAAATATAGCAAGATAAAGAGACAACGTTACTTGCTACAAGAGCCGGAAATTAGGGCAGGTGGGGTCCTATGTGGCCCCCAGGTGGCCACGTCTTGGGCCTACGAAATCAATGCAGGCGGAGGGGTTTGTATGGCTGGGTGAGGAGTTGGTCCCAGCTTTCCAGACGGAGCTGGCAGGAGGGCCTGTGGCAGCGAATTTACTGACAGACTGATGTTGCTGCGAGGAAGTAGGAAAAGGAAAGAGCACAGGCCTGCCTACTCGCTCAAGCCGAGCCACGCTTGCTGCAACGTGTTGATAGTAGTAGACTTAAAAATAGGAGGGAAAGATAGAAAAGGCGCCGCGCGCTAATAGGCCCATAGGCCCCGGGCCGATCCCGGAGGCAGTGCAATACCGGGCCGACCCGTGCCAGAGTGCGTCTAGCACTCCGCCATATTCCGTAAATATGTTTAATATCTTGGGTCCAAGATCCAGCAGCAGATGTTAAATCAGGTATCATGTATCAGGGGCGGGTTATCGCATCCCCAGAGGATGTGCGCCTTAGTGGCGGGATCTCTGTGGTTGCAATATGGGCACGTGAGTCATGTTTTCCTTAGGTGATTAGTGCCAGCCTGGAAAGGCAGAGAATTGAGAGCGCCTCCAATATGCGGAGCAGGGTGGCTTGTGTTCTGTCGAGGTATGGGTGGGGAGGTGAGAAACGTCATCTCGTGTCTTTTTGAAAGTTTGTGATCTCAGCGAAAGTCTGGGGGCTTCAGCGAGGGCGCCTGAATCCATAGGGCCGGCCGCTCGTATGGTCAATCCTCGGGAAAGTGGGTCGGCCCATTCGTTTCCAGAGTTGCCCCTGTAGGCGGGTACCCAGATAAGGTTATTTTTGCGGTCGGGAGTGCAGCCGCGCAGGATACATGCGGCAGGAGTCAGATGCAGCCGTCGAGTAATTTAAGATTGCTCGTATTGAGTGACTGTTGACTGGGCGTATACGGCGGTCAGCGATGGGAAGCGCAGTCGCTGTCTCTTCCGCTTTGGTGAGGGGGGATGCGCAGCGTGGCGGCGGAGATAAGGGTAGAGCCTGGTTGCCCAGACCACGGAGGTTGTTGCATCTTGCCTTACCGCGTCCGTGTATGTTGAGTGGTCGTCGGCACGACAGAAATCATCCAGTGTAATAGCTTTGTGCTGACGGCGTTCGTCGTGTCGGCTAGGGAGCATGTTCTCGGGTTGCGGTTTGACAACGAGGCGGCTATGAACGCCTGCCGGGAGGGAGGTTGTTGGATGGGGATCCCCTACTCGGTCGACGTTTAGACGATCAAGAATGAGGCGCCCGTGCTTGGCTCTGGAGATGCGATCAATATGGGCTGTCTTATGGGCCTGTTTAGGCCCCATAAGATTTTTGTAAATACCAAGTTCGAGGAGGGTTTGAAAATTGTAAAATTAAAAATTGGTTGTTGGGGAAAGGAAATGGCGCAGTATCTGTCTCATATCTCGGCGGACACCTGAACCACACCGCAAGGGAAGAGATAAAGGCGGGACTGAGAGAAGAAAAGAAGAAGGGGGTGCCGTAGGGGAGGGCACCGGAATATATCGACCACCTGGGAAGAAGGGTTTCTGCTTTCGTATTGTGGCATCTCTATGGCAGCCTTGTGTACCGAGCGGATGATGCTGTTTACTGCGTCATCTTTTCGGTGAAGGTGATATCAAGGGTAGGAGTATACTCTCCTGGTCACGAGAAATGCCAGTTTCAGCCGACAGAGATCGTCGTCCTTCATGCCTGTACAGCGTGTAGAGATGCGGCTGTTCGCTTGGTTCAGTTGTTGTGGAAAGGAAAGGGCGCAGTATGCGCCCACATATGCGCGAACATCTTGCACGTGCTGTAAGGGAAGGGTTAAAGGAGGTGACTGAGAAATGAAAAGAAAGAAGGTGCAGTAAAGGAGAATCCGGAATAATTTCAACCACCAGGTCATATTTAACCTGCTCTGACCTCGCACAGCACATGGGCGCCTTTGCATTTTGCATCCATCGAAACGTGGTCGTCGCGGTTAGGTTCGAGCCCAGGTTCTCCGAACCAGCGGCGGAGCGCCTTAACCACTGAGCCACCGCGTCGGGTATAGGAGTGGGCTGCGCGATCTTTTGCGCAAGGAAGGAGTTCAAAAGCGTTTTGCGTCCAGATATCGACACGAACCGATTTATAAGGCCGTCCGGATACCACTGTGTTCTTGTTGGATGTAGCAACAACTATCGGACACGTTAAAAATGACCTCCAGAACAGCCCGGATATAATCGAGAGGTTCTGCATGGGTGCGGGCGCAGGCAGTTGCACCTCTTCGCAGATATAGGGCGTTTTTGTATTGCAAGCATCAACCAAACAACTTTCATCCTGTCAGACACCTCTCATGCGCACTCTCGACGCTTTGTGGTGTCAAGAACGTAACTGCACAGGATGTACAACTGGCAGCAGAAGTTTATGGGAAAAAGGTGAGCGGAAAAAATATTTCGGAGCAGTCACATAATCCGATCACCTACAATTTATGAAGGTACCAGAACATGCATGCGCCGCCCACATTAATAATAAAAGACAATCTTGGTCGCAAGGCAGCGAGAGAATATTTTTTGTAGCGAAAGCCATATTAGGACTGACTGATGTTGCTGAGGGGAAGAAGGAAAAGCAAAGAGCACGGGCCTTCCTACTGACTCAAGCCGAGCAACGCTCTCTGCCGCGTGTTGAAAGTAGGAAGTGTAAAGGATTGGAGAGCAAAGAGTGAAAGACGCGCCGCGCTAATATGCGCCGGGCCGATCCCGGAGGCAGCCACATTAGGCAAGCTCCTGCGTTCTTAGGTTCGAGCCGCACCGCGGCTGCAGCGTTTCGATGGAGGCAAAACGCAAAGGCGCCTGTGTGCTGTGCGGTCAGTGCACGTTCAAAGAGCCCCAGATCGTCGAAATTGCACCGGAGTCCTCCACTACGGCACCTGCTTCTTCCTCTCTCCTTTCACTCCCTCCTTTATCCCTTCCCTTACGGCGCGGTTCAGGTGTCCAACGATATATGAGACAGATACAGCGCCATTTCCTTTCCCCAAAAACCAATTATTATTAGTAGTACCGGAGCCCTCCATTATGGCACGCTCATCTTTCTTCCTTTCATCTCTAAGTCCCTCATTTATCCCTTTCCTTCCAGCGTGGTTCATGTGTCAGCCGAGGTGTGAGACAGACACTGCGCCGTTTGCTTTTGCCAAGAACAAATTTTCAATTTTTTGTGCCCCTAGTCACTACTGCGCATTCCCCACCACCAGCTGCACCGAGCCAAAGGTATTACGCCGCGCCGCGCTTTTCCTCAAAATACAATTTTCAATTGCATCTTTCTACCTTTCCTCTTTCCCCCCTCCCTCCTTTATCCCTTCCCTTACGGCGCGGTTGGGGTGTCCACCAAGAAATGTGAGACAGTAGTAACCGCGCCATTTCCTCAAAAACCAAAGTGAGCCGCCGGTGTTAATTGCCTTCATTGGCATTCACAACGTTGTAGAGGCCGTTCATTTAACTTTCCGCCTGCATCGAAACGACCGCGGCGGCCGCGGTTCGATGGAGGCGAAACGCCAAGGCGTCCGTGTGCTGTGGGATATCAGTGCACGCTAAAGATCTCCAGGTGGTCGAAATTATTCCGGAGCCCTCCACTACAGCGCCTCTTTCTTCCTTTCTTCTTTCACTCCCTCCGTTATTCCTTCTCTTACGGCGCGGTTCAGATGTCCGCCGGTATGTGAGACAGATACTGCGCCCTTTTCCTTTCCCCAAAAAACAAATTTTCACTTTTTTGGTGTTCTTTGGTGCACTGATATCCCACAGCACAGGAGCGCCTTTGCATTTCGCCTCCTTTTAAACACTGCTGCCGCGATCGGGTTCGAACCCGGGTACTCCAGATCAGTAGGCAAGCGCTCTAATCACTGAACCACCGCAGGTGGTGGTAGTGGTGGTAGTGGTTTTATTAAAAATAATAGTAAAAAGGAAGGAAAAGATTTTTGCTAGCCCAAGCATCTGCCATCAATACTGAAGCACCTGAGCTGGGACAGCGGAAATAAAGGATAGTAGGCAAAATAGAGAAATGAAATGAAAGAGGTGAGGGGACAGGAAGAGAGGATAGGGGAGAAGTAATATTGCCGCGAATATTTGCAGTGTGTTCATTTTTCAAATCTTCCGCCACATCACTTTATCGCTTTGTTTGCTACGCAAGACGCGACTAGATTTATCTCGATTGATCGCAGCCAGGCAGAGCTGATTCTACGTTGTTCCGGAATGTTCTAGCAACTGCGCTCTTTATCTCGAAAGTTCGCTATCAGCTTTAAATTGAGCACGGCCGACAGCGGCCGGCATTCTGTTCGACGACCGCCGAGCACGCTTGTCGCTTCGCCGCCGCCGAGTGATTCCGTCCATTTTGGGTGCAAGTCGGCCCAATAAACAGTTCTTTTCGAAGACCCTTTCGTCCGTCTTCATCGCTGCTTCGACTGCCGTCACCACTATGTGACAACTGGTGGAGGTGCTGGGTAGCCTTCCATGTTCCGGACGCCCCCTTCAAGTCGTGAAGCCAGCCCTGAGTGCTTCGCACCCGAGGACGAGCCAGCAGCTCAACGAGCCAGCCGACGTCTCCAGGGAGAGGAGCCTGAGTTCGGGAAACTGCCGGACCGCACAAGACAGCGAAAAGACGTGGCTACGAGCACCGCAACCTCGCCGAAGATATCGACACCGATCATACTGCAGCAGCCGCGGGTGCCGCCAACTTTCAATGGATCCCTATGCGAAGACCCTGAAGAATGGTTGGATCAATTTGAGCGCGTGGCGTCATTCAACAAGTGGGATGATGCGGCAAAAATTGGACACGTGTTCTTCTCATTGGATGGCTCCGCACGCACGTGGTACGAAAACTACGAGTCGCCCCTTACGACATGGGAGCTATTCAAGAGAGAACTATTGAAGGTATTCACCAGTGTCGTGAGGAAAGAAAGAGCCGAGCGACTCCTCGAGTCCAGGATCCAGCTTCCGGATGAGCCCGTCCGCGGTTACGTCGAGGAGATGAAGCGCCTATTTCGCCGCGCCGACCCCGGGATGACCGAGGAAAAGAAAGTTCAGTTTTTAATTCGCGGCGTAAAACAACTCTTTGCAAGCCTCGTCCGCCAGCCGCCAAAAACAGTCGATGAATTCATGCAAGAAGCCTGCACGATTGAGAAGACCCTCGACGTCCGAGCTCGGCAATACAATCATCCTTCCTCTGCCTGTGCAATCCGTTCGGACACGCCGGCCACCACCAGCGACAGCTTGCGGGAAGTTATCCGCGAAATCGTCCGAGAGGAGCTACGCCGATTACTGCCATCCTCCCCACAGCCACAAGCAGCGGCTGTGATGGACGTGTTACGGGAAGAAGTGCAACAGGCACTTGGCACCCCGAAGGCCACAGAACCCCAGGCCATGACCGACGCCGCTGCAGCAAGGACTACCCAGCCCCAACGACAACACCCACGTCCTCCCCGATATGAGCAAACTTGTTCCACAACGCCGCCTCCCAGCCTCCGCCCGCCCAGCCTATGAGCGACGCTCAAGCCCTAGGAAATGCGACGCCTGGAGGACTTCCGACAACCGGCCGTTGTGCTTCCATTGCGGTGAGGCCGGCCATATTCTTCGTCACTGCCCGTACCGACGTATTGGTCTTCGAGGATTTGCCACTAACGCCCCACGACCACGCTTCGGGCAACGTCCGCAGGAAATCGACGAGTACCTGCGTCGAGAAGAGTACACGCCGAACCGCTTTTCGCGCTCACCATCGCCGTCAACCTCGCGCTTTGCGTCGCCACGCCGCAGCTACGCAGTCGCGGTACGAGGAAGGTCTCCCAGCCCCCGTAGGGGAAACTAAAGGCAGCTACCTCTGGAGGTGAGGTTGCTCAAGAGCGAGACGCCGAAGATCCTCCACCGACCACGCCCCATGAAGACGCTGCACCCGCGACGCTGCATGAAGAACCGGCACTCGCTGCACCGACGCCGCACACAATGAGAACCCCGACCACGACGCAGGCTGCCTTGAAAACGACGCCGCCACCCAGAAGAGCTTCGACCACACGCCCCTCTCGCGACTCGCATACGCGACGAAGCCGTGACCCGACGCCAAGAGCGACGTGCAATGCAAGAGCCGGGACCTCTGACTTAGAAGTGACTATCGACGGCCAGAAAGTTACCACTCTAGTCGACACAGGAGCCGATTACTCGGTGATGAATGGAACATTCGCTGCGCAGCTGAGAAAAGTCACAACGGCTTGGGACGGTCCACAAATTCGCACCGCAGGGGGCCACCTCATTACGCCATCAGGACGATGAACAGCGCGAGTGACTGTCCAAGGACATACCTATCCTGCGTCCTTTGTTGTGCTACCGCAATGCTCCCGCGAAGCGATCTTGGGTATGGAGTTCCTTAATGAGCATCAGGCGATCATCGACCTGCGATCCAAGCTGATCACGCTTTCGACGGACGAAGCCCTCGCTTCGATGAAAACTCGGGAAAATCACGTTGCCCTGAGTGTCCTGGAGGAAGAAGTGAACGTCCCACCCCGATCAAGCGTTATCCTGACCGTAGGCGCCACGAAAGCCATTAACGCTGAAGCCATCATCGAGGGCAACACGAAGTTGCTCCTAGACCGAGGAATCAGCATCGCAAGAGGCATCGCACATTTGCGCAATGGCCAGGCCGAAGTACTTCTAACTTCAGCGAAGAATACCGGCACATTAACAGAGGAACGACGATTGCTTTCTTCGACGAAATATCTGATGTACGAGACTCCATCGCCCTCTCCGACCCCTCCGCAGAAGATTCGCCTCACCAAGAGAACTCGCCCACTTTCGACATCAACCCAGCCCTGCATCGGGACAGACAAGACCAGATCCGCAATCTGCTTCAAACCTACAGTGAGCGTTTTTCGACATCGCCGAAGGTGCGACAGACGCCAATTGCCAAGCATCGCATTGTAACGGATCAACACGTCCGACCTCTCCGTCAAAGCCCCTACCGTGTGTCCCCGCGAGAACGACAAGCGATCCGGGACCAAGTCGAAGAAATGCTTCGCGACGACGTCATCCAGCCTTCAAACAGCCCATGGGCGGCACCGGTTGTTCTAGTGAGAAAGACGGCTCACTTCGCTTCTGCGTGGATTACCGCCGCTTGAACAACATAACAAAGAAGGACGTCTACCCCCTCCCCCGCATCGACGACACACTGGACCGCCTCTGCAACGCCAAATATTTCTCATCGATGGACCTCAAGACCGGCTACTGGCAAATTGAGGTCGACGAAAGAGATCGCGAGAAGACAGCATTCATCACTCCGGATGGGCTGTTTGAGTTCAAGGTGATGCCATTTGGTCTCTGTTCCGCGCCAGCGACGTTTCAGCGAGTAATGGATACAGTGCTGGCAGGCCTGAAGTAGCAAATTTGTCTGGTATATTTAGATGACGTCGTTGTCTTCGCCTCGAACTTTGAAGAGCACCTCAAAAGACTTCGAACAGTACTAGACGCAATCAAGTCGTCTGGCCTAACCTTGAAAGCAGAGAAATGCCACTTTGCTTACGAAGAGCTGCTGTTTGTAGGCCATATCGTTAGCAAGGTAGGAGTACGTCCAGACCCGCAGAAAACAGCTGCTATTGAACAGTTTCCACCGCCGGCCGATAAGAAAGCAGCGCGCAGATTTCTCGGACTGTGCGCATACTACCGACGATTTGTGAGAAACTTTTCACGCATCGCCGAGCCCCTGACCCAACTGACGAAGGCAGACGTGCCGTTTAAATGGGAAGCGCCGCAAGTAGAAGCCTTCAAGGAACTTCAGCGTCAAGGAACTTCAGAGTCCCCACCGATCCTTGCGCATTTTGATGAAAACGCCGATACTGAAGTTTATACCGATGCAAGCAGCGTGGGACTAGGCGCCGTCCTCGTTCAAAAAAGCGACAGGCTGGAGAAAGTCATCGCATACGCTAGCCGTTCCCTTTCCAAGGCCGAAGCTAACTATTCGACAACTGAGAAGGAGTGCCTTGCCATCATCTGGGCTACGTCAAAATTCCACCCCTACCTCTACAGACGGCCGTTCAAGGTGGTCAGCGACCACCACGCGCTCTGCTGGCTTGCCAATTTGAAGGACCCCTCTGACCGACTCGCTCGATGGAGTCTGCGTCTCCAGGAGTTTGACGTCACCGTCGTTTACAAGTCCGGACGCAAGCACTCTGACGCCGATTGCCTCTCACGAGCCCCTGTAGATGCACCGCCGCCGGACGACGATGAGGACGCCTTCCTGGGACCGATCAGCCCCAGCTCTTTTGCTCAGCAGCAACGCTCAGACCCCGACCTAAAAGGCCTCATCGAGTACCTGGAAGGCAAGGTTTCTTCACCCCCCGCTTCATTCAAGCGAGGACTGTCTTCCTTCTGTGTGCAGAATGAGGTCCTTGTGAAGAAGAACTTTACAGAGAACAAAACAGCCTACCTCCTTGTTGTACCCACTTGTCTCCGCGAAGAAGTTCTACAGGCTTCACACGACGAGCCGACAGCTGGACATCTCGGGTTTACTCGCACCCTCCGCCGCATTCAAGACAAGTATTACTGGCCCCGACTGTCTGCCGATGTCGCACACTATGTGAAAACCTGCAGAGATTGTCAGCGACGAAAGACTCCTCCCACACGACCAGCAGGATTTCTGAGCCCCATTGAACCTCCCTCAAGGCCCTTTCAGCAGATTGGCATGGACTTGCTTGGCCCTTTTCCAACGTCAACATCTGGAAATAAGTGGATCATCATAGCGACCGACAACCTGACCCGCTACGCTGAGGCGAAAGCCCTACCGAACGGAACAGCAGCAGAAGTCGCCAAATTCTTCGTGGAGTGCATTCTTCTTCGACACGGCGCCCCCGATGTACTCATCACGGACAGAGGAACAGCATTCACGGCGGAACTAAAGCAAGCCATCCTGCGCTACAGCCAAACCAGCCACCGGAGGACAACTGCATACCATCCGCAGACCAACGGACTGACCGAGCGCCTGAACAAAACCATCGCCGATATGCTCGCTACATATGTCGATGCCGAACACAAAACCTGGGATGTCATCCTGCCTTACGTCGTCTTCGCCTACAACACCGCAGTGCAGGAGACCACCCAGATGACGCCTTTTAGCCTCGTCCATGGCAGGGAGGCCACGACCACGCTAGATGCCATGCTGCCCAACGTTACAGAAGAAGAGAACGTCGACGTTGCCGCCTACCTTCAACGCGCAGAAGAAGCTCGAAGGCTTGCCCGATTACGCATCAAAGATCAGCAGCGGTCCGACGCCAGACGCTACAACCTACGAAGACGCAATGCGGAATACAAGCCAGGAGACCAAGTCTGGGTGTGGACGCCCATTCGCCGCCGTGGATTGAGTGAAAAGCTTTTGCGCCGCTATTTCAGCCCGTACAAGGTTCTTCGTCGGCTGGGTGAACTGGATTATGAAGTCATCCCTCACGCAATGACTGCATCCCAGCGAGGCCGCGTACGACCAGAAGTTGTCCATGTAGTCCGTCTGAAGCCGCATTATGCGCACTAAAGGCCGCTGCATTTCCATGCTCTATTAATAATAATAATAATAATAATAATAATAATTAATAATAAATTATTATAATAATAATGGGTTTTTTGGAAAAAGGAAATGGCGCAGTATCTGTCTCATATATCGTTGGACACCTGAACCGCGCCGTAAGGGAAGGGATAAAGGAGGGAGTGAAAGAAGAAAGGAAGAAGACGTGCCGTAGTGGAGGTCTCCGGTATAATTTCGACCACCTGGGGATCTTTAACGTACACTGACATCGCACAGCACACGGGGGCCTTAGCGTTTTTCCTCCATAAAAACGCAGCCGCCGTGGTCGGGTTCGAACCCGGGAACTCCGGATCAGTAGTCGAGCGCCCTAACCACCGAGCCACCGCGGCGGGTATGCTCTATTTTCGCAAGATCCGTTTTTTTTCCTTACTAGTCGCATTATTTGTTTTAATGCATCGGGTCGATGCTTCTTTGAGAGGGGAGTAATGCCGCGAATATTTGCAGTGTTTGTTCGTTTTTCAAATCTGCCGCAACATCACTTTATCGCTTTGTTTGCGACGCAAGACGCGACTAGATTTATCTCGATTGATCGCAGCCAGGCAGAGCTGATTCTACGTTGTTCCGGAATGTTCTAGTAACTTTGCGCTCTTTATCTCGAAAGGTCGCTATCAGCTTTAAATTGAGCACGGCCAACAGCGGCCAGCATTCTGTTCGACGACCGCCGAGCACGCTTGTCGCTCGATTCAGTCGATTTTGGGTGCAAGTCAGCCCAATAAACAGTTCTTTTAGAAGACCCTTTCGTCCGTCTTCATCGCTGCTTCGACTGCCGTCACCACTACGTGACATTATGTACAAACTATTTACACAATAAGAAATGTGTCCAGGTTGTGCGCGTGATTAGTTCATTTTAGAGGAATTAAATCACACACGCGCACAGCACTGTGTTGGTTACGACTGGAGTGGGGCGTCCAGTTATTAATTTTCTTATTAGTTTTCTTCCGGACGCCGTCGCCCCAGCAGCAACAGCAGCAACAGCAGCAGCATCAGCAGCAGGCTGGAGGTGGGCTCCATGGGGCTCGTGCTGGGAAGGCCCTGCTCCTTCGAGTGTGGAGGGAGAGGGAACAGTGACGGTCGGGGGGGGCTTCGAGCTTCCCGCTTGGCCACCGCGATGTCCCTGTTGGTTTCCGAGTCCCTGTCCTCCTCGGACCCCGTTGAGCGTCGTCATTTCCTGAGAACAGACTCGTCCATTGGGGTGCACATGCCCTCCTCGGCTGCAGGTGTCCACGGTGAGCCCGCAGCAGCAGCATCAGGGGGAGAGGGCATCACAGCCGGTTCCCCAGGTGTAGCAATGGCGGCAGGAAGCGCAGGGGTGGCCAGAAATGGCGGGGAGGGAGCCGCCATGGAGTTCTGCGTCTGGTGAGCGAGCACCATGGCGTCCCTCAAGGCTAGAACGCGTGGGTCCGCCGGCGACACGTCCAAGGTCCCAATGACGGACTCGAGGTTCTCCGAGGTGGTGATGAGCGCCGCCGTCAGGCACCTCACCGTGTCCCGCAGATCAGCGATATCTGCCTGCATTCGCCGAATGGTGCTGACCGACCTTCCTCTGGATGGCGTTCGTCTCCGTGATCGTGAGCGTGAGCGTCCTGCCCGGCGTTGCTCATTGTCACCGCCGAACACAGGCCTTCGCTCATTCACGGTGTCTGTGGCCTCCATGGGGAGACCCCGCAGCGCCGCGAAGCCTTAGGCCCAGCGTCGGAAGGAGCAGATAGCTAAAAAACACGTCCGCACGCTTCGAGCGCCCACCGAAGAATCGTACATCATCTGCAAATTTTCATTTGTGCGAAAGTTACCTTCTTCCACGGTCATTTGATGCGGACAAAATTCCATTTATGAACACATGACTTTTTCTTCGCACATCCGCATGCGCACGTACTGTCGGCTGCAGAAATGAATGACGTGGGTGTTCTTGGAAGCAAATAATGTGGATTAGCTAATCCAGGATACAAAGCGAAAGCTGTCAGCGTTCATTGTGTCATAGCGTTGGCGTTGATCACGTTCTAGACTCCGATGATGTTGAGAAATCAAAGGGGGCAAAACTGGCTCCATGGGTCAGTGGACACCTAAATTGCGCTTTGATGTACGTGGCAGCTGTGAGACAGAGAGATCGCATGGTGGGCCTGCTGCCTACCCATTGTGCGGAACGCGATCAAAAAAGGTTTCTGCGCATTGGCTGTGTGTGGGCCCGGGGAACGACGGGTGCGTCACGGAATCGCGACGAGTGATGTGTATGACGGATGCGGTGCAGTGGAAACACTAGAACACCTGCTCCTTCGCTGTGCCGCGTTCGCCGATGCGCGTCGCGATATGCTCGCGGCCTATAGGGCGCAAGGCATACTACCAGACTCCATCAAGACGCTATTGTGGCCGCAGGGCAGTGCGCGCACTCGTGAGCGAACTTTGGTGAGCCTCTGTGCATTCCTCGAACACACGGGCTTGACGTCCCGTCTGTTCTCCGTCAGGTAGTTACACGCAGTGACCGAACGCTCCGCGAGTTCTACCTTGAACGATTAATAACTGGACGCCCCACTCCAGTTGTAATCATCACAGTGCTGTGCGCGTGTGATTTAATTCCTCTAAAATTAACTAATCACGCGCACAACGTGGACACATTTCTTATTGTGTAAATAGTTTGTACATATTACTTCTCCCCCTATCCTCTCTTCCTGTCCCCTCACCTCTTTCATTTCATTTCTCCATTCTGCCTGCTTTCCTTTAATTCCGCTCCCCCAGCTCAGGTGCTTCAGTATCGACGGCAGATGCCGGGGCTAGCAAAAATCTTTTCCTTCCTTTTTTCTATTATTTTTAATAAAACCACAACCACCACCAGATGATGTACCGGGAGAGCTGTCTACATGCAGACAAAAAAAAGTTAGATGCTCTGACCTCGTTTTATTTTGCAGCGATAGCTCCATTATGCTAGCATTTAGAGCCTTCAGCATGGCGGCGGTATCAAGTGGTCACCTGCTCGGTCACGTGGTGCGGAGCAGCTGCCGGTGGCGCGGCGCACCGGTGAGAGGGGAGAATGGAGAGGGAGGAGGACGAAGAGAGTGGTGGTGGTGGTGGAAACATTTATTGCCAAATACAGAGCGGGGCAAGGCCCCTAACATGGTACGAGGCAACCCTTAGGGGGCTATCCTTAAAGGGCAAAGGACAGCCCTTGGAGGGCTATCCGCTGCAGGGCGTCAGATGTAATGCATCTTCGGCTATGCCGAGTAGGGGCCTCCCCTAGTATTAGCCAGTTCCACCTTTTTGTTCTTTAACCTTATTACCGTTTTCAATTTGTCTCATGTATGTCAAAGTGCTTGCAATGTAAATATTTCGTATAATACAGACAATTCATACTCCCCTTAACGCCTGCATTCTGAGTCGTCGCAATATCGTCTACGACGGAG
This sequence comes from Amblyomma americanum, assembly GCA_030143305.2. NCBI lineage: Eukaryota > Metazoa > Arthropoda > Arachnida > Ixodida > Ixodidae > Amblyomma > Amblyomma americanum. The sequence continues at coordinate 18,329 of JARKHS020006408.1, forward strand.
CACCCCGGGTGCGGAAAAGAAGTCTGCGGTCATCCAACAAAGCAACCGTCTCGGGCGGTGGGCACCTCTGGTGCGGAGAAGCAACTCAAAGAACCTAGTGAGGTCTGCAGCAAAGGAAGATACCTTACGACGAAGAACATTTAGTAGGAGTTTCTGTGGGAGGCCTCAGTGTGTATGAGATTGTGTTTCTAGCGTGTCTTAGACTGCGTCGAATCAATGAGATGGCGGATTAGGTTCCAGGTCTGGTGCAGGCTCATGTTGCCGTCCAGGTTGCTACAGAGAGATTCCCAATTTTGGCGAAACAGAGTTGTAGCATGCGTCTCAATCTCCTTGTTGAGCCGGGTCCGGTGGCGTCTGGGTGTTATATTGCAGCGCTGATGCCGCCACCTCCGTTCGAGACCCGCCTTGGCCTCCTATAGGTGCAGGAGATGAAAATCAGCCCTTTCTGCAGGGCAGTGGTGAGTCATGGCACGGACGTTACGCCGGAGTTGGTGCGGAACGAGTCCCACTTCGTGAGGGTGGCATGACGAGGTCTACGCGTTGGGCCTGCTTGTAGGAGAATCTTGATAATGTAGTGATCACTACCGAAATTCTCCTTGTGTTACACCACGCAGGGTGAGGGAGGCGGTGCGTGAAGGTGAGGTCAGGAATAGTGTGCACAGACGCTGTTCTTGGTGTGAGTAGGGGTGGTGGGGTCTGTGGGAGGAGAGAATCCGGCCTGCTGAGCTGCAAGCCATACCCCGTGCTCGTTGGGGGCGTCGGCTGTGTAGTCCCTCGCTTGGCAAGCGGGAATAGTCGGTCGAAGTCGTGCCGCAGGCATTTCGGGTGGCTGTACACGTTAGGGATGAAGAGACTTGTATCCCGAGTGCGCAGAAGCGTGATTTCGATGAGCAGATGATCAAATTCGGGGACATCTAAGTGGTAGCAGATAGTAGTGAGCGCACGGCGTACAAGAAATTCAACGCGAGGGGGCGTAGGAGAAAAGGAGACGATGGGCACGTAGCTTAGTAGGGTGAGATTGGAGGGCTCTTGAAGCGCAAGCACGTGGGGGCCGTCTGGCCGAGCTAGGAACTCGTGAAGCAGTCCCCGCTTGGAACCACAGATGGTAAGGCTAGTTCATGGTCTCGCCATCACTGAAGCTGTCGTTTGCCGTGGAGGAGTTAGACACGGTATGGAACCGGGCTTTCTTTTTAGGCCGCATTGCAGCACGGGCTGTGGCTTAGCGAGCCTCTTGCTCTTTAAAAAGCTCGTCAATTTGGCGAGAAAATTGATCTAGACAGGTAGTGAGTTTGACAAATTGATTTGTGAAGGCCTGGATGGCCGTCTACACCGCGGCCTGAATTCTCGCCTCAATGAGTTGTTCGAAATTGGGAGGCAGGGCTGGCGTTCCCTCAGTCGGGGTTGGTGCGGTCAGTGAGGCAGTGGGTGTTGCGGCCCACTTCTTGGCAGGCGGTTCGCGCGTAGGAGTAGGTGGTGGTCGGAGAGTGGGGGTAGGAGCGGCGGAGACCTCGGTGGGATTAGAGGGGCTGGTGGCCTGGTTGCAGAACAGGAGCGGGACCGGGTCTTGAGCTTCTTAGGGGTGGACGGCTGTTTGGGTGCAGCAGGCTGCAGCACCGGAAAAGACTTCTTTGTGAGCGGCGGGGCCTGGGGCTTGCGGGTCGTGGAGCGGCTGCGGTGTTTGGGTGGAGCCTGACTGGCGGCAGTCTGGCTGGCGTTTGCCTCGGCGGCTCACTTGGCATCCCAGTACCTCTTTTTGACAAGAACCTGTCTTCCGCGTTCTGTCCGCCGTCAGGTGTGCTTTACCGTAGACCTTGCATTGCGGCGTGCAGGAGTGGTCCTCAGGGGGATGACTTGATCGCAGCCGGGACAACGGTATTGCTTGGGAGCCGGGCACACGTTCGCACGGTGGCCGAGTGCGTGTAGTTACGGCAGTGCTCGATCTTATTTTTTTGAAGAGGTAGCACCTGTAGAGTACAGTGGAGTAGTAGATGTGCTTGGGCACACAGTTTTGTTCGAAGAGGATGATGATAGAATCTGTCGAGCCCATGCGTCTAAAGTCGAGAACGGGAGAGTTCCGCTTGTGACCGAGACGGTCCTTGATGTCTTCGTATGAGTGGTCGAAAGGAACCCTGTGGACCACGCCGCGAGCGCAGTCCTACGGTGCCGCATGGTAAGAGTATATGTCGTAGGCGGTTCCCTTGATCAGTATATACTTGATGTCGAGCTATCGGAGTCTGCGCTGCGGGTGGTGTGTTGATGAGGGTCTTGGAGGGTGTTGATGACGAATGTGTCGGGCCTGGCCTCTTGAGGTCCGTGGCGGGCTGCTTGCAGAATGGCATCGCTGAAGCACAGTGCCGTTCACGGTCGGAAGGTTGAGGCCGCCACGGGAACGGAGGATGATCTTGTGGTAGTCGATGGGTAGCTTGGAGTGGCGTAGTAAAGACAGTTGGGGCGGCCGGGGCTTGAGGCAGAGTCGGAATAACGGTGCAAGGGAATTTGCGGTTGGAGCTTCTCTGGTAGTGCCCTGATTGCCAGCTGTCAGCAGAAGTAAGTTCCGAGTGAGATATGTGTTCTCCCTCTACTACAAAGGGTTCCATGCCGCCGTCGAGGCGCCGACACGGCGCTGGTCCGAGCGCGAAGCTGCGTCTCTAGCGGCGTTCGGTTTCGGTGGCTGCTGCGCCGCGAGGCTTAGCCTCAGCGCAGCGGGGTGATGGAAAGATACAGACTTGCCTCTTGATGTGGTGGTCCAGATCAGGATAGGTTGGTATGTTCGGCAGGTTCCTGACTAGAAGCGGAGGCTGATGACACTAGTGACAGACGGCTGGGATGAGTAAATCCGGTCGTAACAGACAAAGTTAGCGGAGCGCATGTGAAGCGCGTCCACTCAACCGGCAGAGGTACGCACGGAGCGCTCGTCGTCCATCACCACTGCATGGGTGGTGGTAGATAACTAGGGGTTTACAAGGGGCAAGGTTTACTAGGGTAACTAGGGGCGAGGTTTGTCTGTGGTGGCCCGCGCGCTCTCGCGCTGTCTCCTCGCATTCGATAGATTCTCCCCCTCAGCCACCCCACTGACAACATTGTCTTTCTAGTGCAAACTGTGTGCTTATGAGCCACGCATTAGTACAGCAGGTTGAAAGTTTTCATCCATTTCTTAGACCACAAGGTCACCTCCTTGACAATAAAAGACTGGGAGAGAGTATTGCTTGAGGAAAGAGTCTCCATAGAAAATAAAGAGTGCTTTGTAACTGTAGGTACATACATGCATCTCTCAAATTTTTACCCCCCATTATATATGAAAATCAAACGACCTACAGAGCTGCGCTCAAATTTCGTAATGGCGAGTGTTGTAACCATCCTTAAAATTTTTTGTGACCCGCAAGGTTCAATCGTGATTGGCTTCACTATGCCTCAAGATCACAGCAGTGCATATCGAATGTACACAATCTGCAGATGTTGTGGAAGCCGGAGGAGTTTCATCTTGACTACGTTCGGCTCCCGGTCAGTTTGCACTGACGGTTCTTGACGTAGTTCCCGGGTGCCAACGAATTTTGGCCTTGCTATCGGTGAGGTTGCCTGTAACCATTCATGCATGGTACAGCTGAAACTCTCCGATAGAACAAATATCACTTAAGTTAATTACAGAACGATTACCACCTAGGAAGTCCTGGGCATGGTAAGGGCTTTCAGTAAGATTCGCATGAAGAAACACAAAATTTTAGAGAGCTTTTCTACATGCACGCGAGGAAGGACCGTACCGCACGTTTCGCTGCTGGCTGTATTAGTTGGAGTACCTCGGCCCAAGGCCGATTCATCCTTGTCAAAGACCATCTAAAAATCGACCGTTGCACAAGACGGCGAGCGCTCAACTGCCAGTCACTCTGGCTGAGTTTGGGTCTCGTCTTCTCGATCGACTTCTATTTCGCCGGCGAGAGCAGACCAAATTCGCTGGCCACTGTATTAGAATAGTATGCCATCGCCGCAGCCGAACACCCAGTGCGCATGCTTAAGCATTATTAGCACATAAGGAGCCTTATGTGCCCTCCATAGTTATTGACACTGTCAATTTCAAGAAGCTATTAAGACTGGCATAGCAGCGCAGCTCGACTTTCGGACAACCGTAGGCCTTCGTAACCGTGTCATTATGTTCCTGTATGAGTACCCAACTACAAAACCATCCGAAAAGATAACGTCTATTAAAATGCGAAACGAGTGCCTAACGGCTTTACTATTCTTCTGTACACTATTCAGGGGAAGAAGTTGCGTTGTGTGCGCAACACATATGCAGTTCTGAAAGGGGATTAAGCGGTAACGCGGGTAGAGGAGTTAACCGCGACAGTGACGCAGCGCTTGTCATTCTATTCTTCCTATTTAAATATTGACTCTTACTGTAAAAACTGTATTTCCTCTCATTTTTCTATATTTTCGAGCACAGCCGAGCTCCGCATATTGATGTACAATATTTTTGCATGGTTATAAAGTTTTCTTTTATCATTCGTTGATTCCATCATTATAATTCCTGACGGTCAGCCTTATTCAAAACCGCTTCTTGTGTGTATTCCCAGTCCAATCTTGTCTTCGCTCCAAAGCATAGCCCATGAAAATATTGTCACGCGCCTTCTTAGAACATCGACGGAAGAAGATGATCTACGATTGGACGGATCAGTAGAGGAAAACGAGGAGTAAGAGCAGAAGGACTCTGGCCAATCCCACTCCCCCCCCCCCCCCATGGGGATGTGCCATCGTATTTGAGGCAACAACAATAACAACAGGTTATACGCTTCGTCGCGGTCCTGCTTCAATCGTCTATATGCGAAGCGCCGCTAGGTTGGGCCCACGGATTGGACAAGGCGGCGACATCTGCCTCCGATGCACAACTGCGCCGCAGATATTCTGCACTGCAGAAGGTGCCCCTGAATTTTCACAATTCCTCGCGCACAATCTCTCGCATCATATCAGCCATATAATATAGAGGACAGGATTCAAAAATGGCTACAGAGGTGACATCAGCCAGTCTTCCGAATTGAGGAGGGATTCGATGCAGCTTGAGAGCTTCAAATATTTCAGAACGTTTTATAACGTCGGGGGTGGTGCTCATTCTCTTTGCTAATCAGGAAATGATAAACGTCTTCGTCAATTCCTTTCAGGAGGTTGCCGACTTTGTCTTCTTCAAGCATACTGGAATTCAATAGCTTGCACACCTTTAAGATAGCTTCGATGTACGCTGTGCAAGTTTATCCGAGTACTTGCGCCCGGTGAAGCAATCTCTGTTCCCCACGCTTCTTTGTCGATTCGTCGCCAAAAGTTTTCTTGATCTCGCTTGTAAAGGTAGCCCATGTACTCAGTGAATCCTCATGATTATCGGACCAGTCGAAGGCAGTGGCGGCAAGCAAGGACACCACGTTGGCCAGTTTAGTAACAGCGTTCCGGCAATAATATTTGCTCACTCTTTCGTACTGTTTCAGCCGCTCGTCCACGTCCTCCTCAGGTTTTACAAATAATGTTCGGGGCTCTCGATATTGCGGCCAGTTGTTGGATGGGCCTGGTTGCTCGGCATTCTCGTCTCCAGTCATGTCTGATGGCATAGGTGGTAAGCCAGCGAGTTTACGGCTCATTCGATAGATTGAACGCTCCGTGGTCGATACCTGGCACCCCTCACCACAACTGTTACGTGCTTAGCACTCACGGGGGATTATTGACAGATGAATTGATAGCAGCAGGACAGCGAGGAATGCTTTCTTCTGTTGATCTGATGCTTTTCTTCTATTGATCTAAGATCAGGCTACTGGCAAATCCCCCTTCACACTTCAGACAAAGAAATAACTTCTTTCGTAACGCCAAGCCGCCTTTACGAATTTAACGTTATGCCTTTTGGATTATGTAATGCGGCTGCAACATTCGAGAGGTTCATGGATACAATGCTGCGTGGACTAAAGTGGCAAATTTGTTTATGTTATTTGTACGTGACGTTGTAATTTTTGGCAAAATATTTAATGAGCACTAATCTGTCTGGATATCGGGCTTGATTGCATGGAAAGAGTTGGTCTTGTCCTGAATTCAAAGAAATATCATTTTGGGAACCATGAAACAATTGTTCTCGATCACTTAGTTGATAAAGAAGGTGTTCGATTAGATTCCAAGATTAATGAAGCTGTCAAAAGTTTTACGGTGCCCCAATCAGTAAAAGAGCTGCAGAGCTTTTTAGGGCTCTGCTCGTACTTTTGAAGCTTTATACCAAAGTTTGCGGACATCGCTTACCCACTCACGTGCTGCTGCATAAAGCTGATCATTCAATTTGACCATCAAATGTGACGCAGCTTTCCGTCATCTGAAATTTCTTTTGAACTCGGGCCCCATCCCACGCCACATCTGCCCATCAGCACTGATGCAAGTGTATCGGTGTAGGCGCTGTTTTTATACAACGCCAATGGCCACGATCAACACGTGGTAGCATATGCCAGCCACTCGTTGAGTAAATGCGAAAGGAATTACGCGGTTACCGATCAAGGATGTCTCGCCGTTGTTTTTCCTGTACAGCGCTTCGCTTTCACCGCAGTGACCGACCACCATTCCCTTTACTGGCTCGTGAGTCTTCGTGACCCCTGTGGACGGCTCGCTCGATGCGCTTTGCGACTAAAAGAAGTTAATTTTACTGCGGTGCATAAAAGCGGCCGTAAACACTCAGATGCTGATTGTCTTTCGCGTTTGCCGCTTCAAACGACTGAAGACGACGCAGAAAACTTCGATGAATACTTGGCTTCATTTTAACAAGCCTTCCCCGATCTCTGAGTTTTTCGAACTGAGCAACTCAAAGACTAAACATTAACCTCTTTGTTTGATGCCGCCACAGATTATCTACGGAACCCTTTTTTCATTCTCGAGGGATTGCTTGATAAGAATAATTTCGCTTCTACGGGAGCCCGCATGCTTCTTGTCGTGCCAGGAAGCCTACGCATCACAGTTCTTGAAATGATCCACGACGACGCCACGTCTGGGCACTTGGGAGTGGCCCGAACACTCCACCGCACACAACGATTTTACTGACCTAAGATGCGTTACACTATCCAGCGCTATGTGGCCAGTTGTGTGCAATGCCAGCGCTTTAAGCTGCTGACTTCAAGTCCACCGCGAAAACTGCGGCCAGTCGCACCTCTAACAGCCCTGTTTGAGCAAGTTGGCTTTAACCTTCTTGGACCTTTCTTATGGTCTTTCAAATAAAACCGATAGATTTCACCACGGCCCTCCTGCAGTTCTCATTAGTGGCCGTTCACAGCGGACGTTTTCGAAAAACTTCTCCCCCTCAGCGCCTGCAGTTTTCGCCACTCGACGCCACATCATTCCCAAATGAACGGTGTGGTAGAACGCACTAATCGGACGCTCACCACCATGCTGGCTATGTACATCGCTGCAGATTAGCAGGACTGGAATGGCGTCCTCCCATTCATTACTCATGCATACAACACAGCTCCCATACAAAAAATCCTATGGGCGTCTATGGAAAAAGCTATGTCCGTCTATGGCCTTTAATGAACGTCTATAAGCACCCACAGAGGTGCTTATTGCCAGCTATTGAAAAATCTATGCCACTAAAGCTATAGCTTTGGAACCATACAACTGTCTTAAGCTCTCTATAGAAAAATATATCAGCCTGTATAGACAGCTATAGACAGAAATAGGATAGGTCTATAGCTATTTGGGCCAAAATTCTATAGCCGGCCATAGGACATTTTTGTATGGGCTAAACATGAGACAACTGGCTACAGCCCCTTCTACCGGCTCTATTTTTGCTCTCCTTGCAGCGGCCGCGACCCCATACAGCCATTTTTCATTCATGACGATCCTTCTCTTGCTACCACACGCTGCAGAGATGAAAAAGCTCGCCAGCTTGCCCGCTTTCGAATTTTACCTACGCAAGAGCGTTCCAAGAACCGCAACGACTCCCGACACCAACAAGTTTCTTGTGTTCCTGGTGGTATTGCGTAGTTGTGGACACCTCTACGCAAGCGTGGTCTTTGTACAGAAACTGCTGTCACACTACACTGGATTGTTTGTTGTGTTTGACTGCATAAGCGACCTAAATTACGTTATAGCACACCTAACTTCAAGTGGTCGGCGGTTACCCTGGTCTCATGTGGTGCATGTAGCCCATCTCAAGCGATAATATCCGAAAGGTTCTATTTAACTCGCCCAACTGGCTTCGTCTGCGAGGAGGAAAATCTCACGCGCCTGCGTAGAAAACCGACGGAAGACGATAAACGGTTGGACGGATCGGTAGAGGAAAAAGAGGAGGAAGAGCAGACGGACGCTTTTAGCCTTCGTCTCGGTCCTGCTTCGATCAATACCTTTGTAAATAAGCCCCCCTGCGTGCTAAGCACTTAACTATATATAAACAAGCGGGTAATTTCTTATTGCCATCTAACCGTGGGTGCCCATGCGGCGACAAAGAAAATCTACAGAGCTTTCACAGAAACCTTGCTGTTAAAAAAAATCCTCCTCGTCAGGGAATTTGAGTGACTTGACTCTCCGTCAATTTCTGTGACGCGTGGCAATAAATTTCTTGCTCTCTCTCCTGGTCCAGGATTCAAACCCGGGAAGCGTTTCACTAACTCGAAGCGGAAACAATTTCGTTCAAATATTTACTATGGAAATCACCCAAGGGGGAGAAGCTTTTCAAAAGCGTTAAAGATCACTGCGGCAAACCGCATTGGAAGAATGCGTTAGGGGAGGCTTGGTTGGCTTGGTTCTTAATCCAGGTTGGCGGCCATCAGTTCATGACTTCTGGCGACCTTCCCCGCCAATTCCACCAGCCCCTTCTGTGAGGGCGGCTCTGAGCTAGATACCACGATCTACTAAACTGCTAGGTTTGTGAGGTTCCAGCGAGATGGTGGTTGGATTGCTCGGCATATGAAGAGTATGTGTTCGAAGTTTTCTCTCGGAGCCCCACAAAGAGAGCATTCGTGCTTGTATTGACCCGGGTGTATTAGTGCCGGATAGGCCAGTGCAGGAAACTTTCTGGAATGGAGTTGCCTCCATATAGTCTGTTGTTCCTTCGTGAGGATGTGGTGTGGTGGCGGATATGTGAGCCTTTCCTGTCTGTAGTGTAGCGTGATTTCATTGTAGGTGATTAGTCTGTCCTTCGCGCAATCCCTCTCGACTGTTTGGCCTCCTCGGTGGACGTATGCTCGAGCAGTACAGTGCGCCTCCTCGTTTCCGGGGTTGCCTGCGTGGCCTGGCACCCGTACTAGCAGAATTGGTCTGGGGTCGTGAGTGCTTGATGCCTCTTCGACACTCTTTGCCCTCTTTGATTCTCTTTTCCCCCTTTTGCCTTATCATTAAGTCTTATTTATTAGCTATAAATTGGTTGATTGATTCTACTGATTGTGAGGTTCGGTGTTAATTCATCCATTTCCCCAATTGCTGAAATAAATGTCCCTAATTAATCACATTTACTCTTGTTATACTCCGTTTTCATTTCAGTCGCCCACTTTGAGCTTTCGAACTTGGCGCCATGATTCGTTTTGAGTTTTGGCGCCACGGTTAGTTCTCCCGACATACGTGTTTTCACATTTCGCTATGTTCTGAACTATTCTCTCTTTTGAGATATTTTGGGTGTAATTAATTAATAATCATCCAATTGACCCCAACTTTTTTTGTGCATCATTCTGACATGATCTTCTGTCGATTACAATAATTCGTTCTATGCTATCTTTTTGAAAGCGCCATAACTGCTGCGGACACATTTTGCAGACATGCAACAGCCGACTTAGCCTAGCGATGCTTTCGCATTAATAAGACAGTGATTACTTAGTAATTTTTAAGTACTTCCTGTTACAACTCGACTGCACCTTGAAGGATTTTCACAAAAAAAGTTTAATATATACTTATTGTATAGGTTTCTCAGTTGGTCTTTTGATGAAAGATCGGAGGTATTGTACAGAGCAAGCTATTCATCAAGGCCCTAGGTTATTGTGCATAGACGGTGACGCATTGACACCACTGCTTTAAAATTTTCACTGATAACTCTTTTTCGTCTAGACCTGCCCTGTGAGCTTATCTCTCATAAGCTACATATCCCTTTCGAAGCGGTAGCTTGAATACTAGAGGTAACGGTCAGAGGTCGCCATGTACATCCCGTGACCATCAAGGCTCAGCCACCGTCACACTTTTAGAGCAGTCTCCTATTGTCTTACAGACAGCTGCAGCTATCCCGGCAGATTACGAAACAGGAGTGTGAATTTCCGTGAAGTAGAGGAGCTATATTGTTCTAATTTCACTGGCGTCTTTGACTGCCGGAGGAGAAGGACGAGGAAAAAATTTTATTGTACTCTAGCGCTTCTTTCTGCGGTTTTGGGACATCACAAGAGGTGTTCTATCCTTAGTTGTATCACCAAGAGTCCTCTCTGTCGACATCGTTAGGTTCTAACAAATTGTCGGTTGTCCTCAGTCGAGGGCTCCACTGGCCACTGCCGCCCGTTGAGCTCGCTCTACCAGACCTTTTTGGTCTTCACAGCAGTCGCTGGAAAGCAGAATCTCTCTTTGTTCTGCACTTGGGTGTTGCATCTTGGGGACCATGTCTTTGTTTTGACAGTCCCATGTGGTCTGATCTAGTGTGGGTTCCTCGTCGCACCACGGACATTTGTCCATTTTCATCGTAGGGTGCATTTTGTTTAGTATATGTAGGTTGGGTAATGACCTGTCTGTAATTGTCTCCAAGCGACAGCTTCCTCTCTGTTGAGAGATTTGTGCGGTGGGGGACATCGCTTTCTTCTGCCTTAGTTTTCTAGTATGGCCAACTATTCCTTGCGTGCTGGCACAAGTTCCGCGGTCTGGTCGGATGATCGGAAAATGATGTATCCTGAGCTAGGCTGTCAGCCTCTTGATTTCCTGCCACTGCCGTGTGTACAGGTACCCACAGAATTTTGTGTGTTCTTGTCGTTTTCTTCTTCAGAGTATATAATTCTGTCGCTCACTGCGACGAGTATAGGGAGCGCGTGACGACATATCCTGCCATTCATGTAATTTCAGCAGGCTCTTGAGAGCCGTAAGTATTGTTAGCGAACGCCCGGTTCTAAAGCCGCCGCCAACGCTACCGCAACGGCTCCTTCCTCGGCCTCTGCTACCGTGCAGTCTCGCATAGACGTGCTAGACATTTCGTGTAGACACACTTAGAGAAGGGGAGAAGAAGACGAAGTTGTTCTGTATCAGAACGCTGCCTTCACGTCTGTGCAGTTTTTGTTAATTTGTGCTATAAGACAAGGCCGATCCCGGAGGCGGTGCAATACCGGGCCAACCGGTGGCGGGAGTGAAGCATCCTTCAAACTCTCCGCCACATTTCCAAAAATAAGTCCAATTGGACCCGTAACAGATATTCTACTTTCCTGATTATTCACCAACTAGCCCACACCTAAATACTATTCGGCGCTTGGGGAAAGCAAATGGCACAGTATCTACCTCACGTAGTGGCCGACACCTCAACCGCGCTGAAAGGGAAGGGATAAAAGAGGGACCGTGAGAAGAAAGGAACAACGAAGTGCCGTGGTGGAGGGCTCCCGAACAATTTAGACCACCTGGGGATCTTTAACTTGCACTGACGTTAAACGTCGCCAGGTGGTCTACATCATTCTGGAGCCCTCCACTACGGCACCACTTTCTTCCTTTATTCTCTCAGTCCCTCCTTTATTCCTTCCCTTACGGCACTGGCACGGTTCAGGTGTCAGCCGATATGCGAGACAGATACTGCGCTATTTTCATTAACAAAAAAAGCAATTTTCATTTTTTCCCGCCGCGGTGGCACAGTAGTTAGCGTGCTCGGCTACTGATCCGGAGTTCCCGGGTTCGAACCAGACCGTGGCGGCTGTTTTGAAGCGAAAAGCTTCACTGCGCTGGTCAACACCACGCTTCTCACGAGCCGGCGTATGTCGGAGCACGAGTGACGTCACGCACGGCGCAGTTTCTCTCTCTCGCTTCCTAGTCACTAGTGCGCATGCGCCACCAGTAGCACCGAGCCACAGGTGTACCGCCGCTGCGCAGCGCCGCGCATTTCCTCAAAATCCAACATCGATTTTTAGTTTTCGCTTTCCTCTTTCTGCCCCGCCGCGGTGGCTCAGTGGTTAGGGCGCTCGACTACTGATCCGGAGTTCCCGGGTTCGAACCCGACCGCGGTGGTAGTGGTTTTATTCAAAATAATAGTAAAAAGGAAAGAATAGATTTTTGTTAGCCCCGGCATCTGCCATCGATACTGAAGCACCTGAGCTGGGGCAGCAGAAATAAAGGACAGCAGGCAGAATGGAGAAATGAAATGAAAGAGGTGAGGGGACAGGAATAGAGGACAGGGGGAGAAGTAATATGTACAAACTATTTACGGCGGCTTCGTTTTTATGGAGGAAAAACGCTAAAGCGCCCGTGTGCTGTGCAATGTCAGTGCACGTTAAAGATCCCCAGGTGGTCGAAATTATTCCGAGCCCTCCACTACGGCACCTCTTTCTTCCTTTCTTCTCTTAGTCCCTCCTTTATGCCTTCCCTTACAGCGCGGTTCAGATGACCGCTGGTACGTGAGACACATACCAGGCCATTTATTTTTCCACAAAAACCAATATTCATTTCATTTTATTTATGATTTTAAAGTTTTGTTTCCAGTTTGTCCAGGTTAATCTTGTAATATCTCGCTATATTTGTGATAAATGCCTCTTGATGTGCAATGATTAAATTATTGATTAAGAGCGGACGCGAGGTGATGAATATTTTACGCAATGTGGGCCCAACACTGAGCAAACTTTGAAAAAAAATTATCTATGTTCGGTCCGAGTGCCAGTGCAACTTCGAGCACTTCATGCATTAACATGGACCGTATCGTCGTCAGGGTTTGACGGCTTCAGTAGCACTTCTGCATTTCCTCGTGCACTTTAGTGTCTGTGTGCTCTGCGCAGGCCTTTCAAATGTTCAGAACCCTGTCTAATCTGTGAATCAGTAACGAGGTATTGCCATTATGGTGCCGCAACTTGTGTCATTGTTTAATCATCCTCTATACATTTCCTCTTCTGCTCTGATCGCGCTACTTTGTATTTGCAGACAAATATATATACTTTTGCGAGAAAATAACACGGATTAGCAGGGAATTCGACATTGCTCGTTTCAAGCAATCAACAATGGCAGTCTTTTCAATCCACTACGACCTCCTCATCTTGTTTTTCTTTCAAGTGACAGAAACAAATGCAGCTGGAAAGGAAACCTGTTAAAATATCCACCCGCCACGGTGGCTCAGTGGTTAGGGCGCTCGACTACTGATCCGGAGTTCCCGGGTTCCAACCCCACCGCGGCGGCTGCCTTTTTATGGAGGAAAAACGCTAAGGCGCCCGTGTGCTGCGCGATGTCAGTGCGCGTTAAAGATGCCCCGGTGGTCGAAATTATTCCGGAACCCTCCACTACAGCACCTCTTTCTTGCTTTTTCTTTCACTCGCTCCTTTATCCTTTCCCTTACGGCTCGGTTCAGACGTCCAACGATATGAGGCAGATACTGCGCCATTTCCTTTCCCCCAAAACCAATTAATATTATTATTAAAATGTGTTCCTTGCGAAACGGATGGTTGCGGTCTCTGCATGTTGTTTAGGTGTACCAGTGGCGCGTTGCGGACAACTTAGGTGCAGCGCTGGGGGGGTGAAACTGGGGCATGTGAAGAGGAACCAACTTCCGCACTGACATTGCGCTTGTCGCAATATATTATTAATGATTGGTTTTTGAGGAAAGGAAATGGCGCAGTATCTGTATCATATATCGGCGGACACCTGAACCGCGCCCTAAGGGAAGGGATAAAGGAGGTAGTGAAAGAAGAAAGGAAGAATGAGGTGCCGTAGTGGAGGGCTCCGGAATAATTTCGACCACCTGGGGATCTTTAACCTGCACTGATATCGCACAGCACACGGACTCCTTAGCGTTTTGCGTTCATAAAAACGCAGCCGCCGTGGCCGAGACTTGTCATCGACTTCCAGTTCAAACAACGGAAGTGACGATAACACTCTCATTTTTGCTTAATTCTCACGAGGAGGTTTTTTCGGCATCGATGCATACACTTCTCCATGCTCATAGAGCGTTTCTATTCCTTCACATCTTATTTTCTCTGTATATTCAATCTAGACGTGCATCCATGTCATTACTGCTTGTATGCCTAGAATTCTATCAGTGCATGTCTTCGTATCAAGGGAAACCCCGCGCAAGTATCTTCAATGAGTAGCTTGTTGAAGGTATGTTTTAATGAAATATCAGCAGCGCATTACAGAGCGTGGTACTGAATCGGAACATGTTTATTTTGTAGCGGCGGTGATGCGCAGGGTCATCGCACCTGGTTATGCTGACTCTACTGACACCACTGGCTCAAATTTTAGAGAGTTAGCTCTACTGGTCGCGTTTTGAACCTCCGAGTTACGGTGACGGATAGAATCCAAGATGGCGACCTCCAAGTGGATGCCATGGTAACCAAACTACATAATGGAATAAAAAATTAAACGATTGCACTTAAGTCTGCTTAAGAGCGGAGATACGAAAGCCTTTCTCTTTTCTCTCTTTCTCTCGCCATTTCTTAGTTTAATTTTTATTCATTTTTCTTTGCTTTGTTATTTTTATTCTTGCATTCTATATATTTCCTGTTTCGTTTCTTCTCGGTTTTGTTCGTTCTAATTTGTTCGTTCTGGAATAGTGTTCGAGGTCACAGAATAAATTTGAAGTGCTCCTTACCTCACACTCTTGGATATAACAATAAACACTGCGCTGAACCAGAAAGTAATAAAAATGTATTATTCAATCAACTAAATGAAGAACCTGTAGACTCAGCGAATACAATTACTAAACACTTATACTGCGATTACCTTGAACTGCCCGTACAATACGGCGTCCAACTGCCGGCCATTGGACTGTTTTCTTTATCGTCTTTACCAATTTACAAAAAAAAACGTTACTCCTCTGCAAGATTCTTAGCAGCTTATTCTTTTATACACCATTTAAATATTTAGCATTACCGTTGAATTTGCTGTATATAATATCTCATCTTGATGAAATATTCTCCAATAAAATATCGCCCATACGTAAGTCAAGACTATGAAAATTTCACTTGAGTTTGTTAGGCACGCTTTTTGCGATCACGTACTTTTTGTTGCAGCGTTTAGAAAACAAATATTTGACACATCAGTATGTTATCTCGTTGGCCCTTTCCTGACTTTCCCTGACCCTTAAAGCACTGATTACCACAATCATCTGCCATTCGCTCCTCGCAGTCACCCTCGGCCATGTTCAAGAGCCCCGTTTCCTCGCGTATGAAACAAGACCATTAGGCAACCCGCACCACCACTGCACCTGAAGCCGGCGCCTTCTTCTTGCTTCTGCTGTTCGCAACTTTTCTTCGCTCACAGAACCAGAAGCCCGTGCTGTACACATGTTCTGCGTGTCAATAGTTCCGCAGAATCACTCGTCACTTCGTCTGCGGCGTCTGGAGAGCCAGGCGGACGTCGCCAACGCGGTGGACGACATGACAGAGGCCGCCAGCAAGGACACGAACCAACCGACCTCCGGGCAGAGCGTCGTATAAGAGGTAACCCCCTTGTACTCCACCTGCTGGACAAACTTGCCGTGATCAGTATATCCTCCGCAACCGAGTATTGTGCGACCCTGCAGTGCCCATGCCACACATTTCTCAGCATGAACATAGTTTGACTTGGCCAAGGTGATAGATTGACCACGCGGAGTCAGAACTTGTGGATCGATGTACACGGCTCATTTCCGCTCTTCACTGATGGACAAGCAAGGCTGCGAAGGCTATACAGTGTACGCAGCAGCTTTAAGTTCATCGCGAGCAAGTTTCCATTAAACGATTGAGAAACCACAGTTACGTTGAAAGACGACAGCAAGTTGGCTGAGGCGGTCCTTCGCCAGCTTGATAACGCCCTCAAAAGCAAGGGAGACAGCCCTCCCAGATGAAACAGTTGAAAACTGCAATAGGTGGAAACTACTCATAGTACGGCATGAAATATCTCAAAATACGGAAAAAATTCGTCAAATACAGACACACGTTTTCATCTTGTGGATGGTAGCAATGCACACCCCTCTGTTTGCAAACTATGTGCTCGTCTCCAACTACTACGGTGTAACAAATTACGACGTTAATAAATACCATCATGGAAGCTGGTGCTTCGACCTCGGCTAAAACTTCGTCGGAGACTACCTTATGACACTGTACAATGACCGGGTCTTGAGGATTCTTCGTGGATTTTTTACTCCCAGCCGCTGACAGGCTGGCCCTCCAGGGGCTGGCATAACATGTGTAAAAGAGGGACCCACTGGGCCACTCCTATAGGCGATGAAGAGGGCTCTACCCCCATCTGCAATTTCAATGGCCAATAAAGTTTACACCACCACTGAGGCCGGCGATGAAGCCGGCTTTTCTGCAGCACATGCACCTTAACGCTATCTTTAACAAGGGCTCATTTTAATTTAAGTGGCATTGTACAGCGACAAAAATGCCGCTATAGAGTAAAGTTTTTCTTCTTCAAATAGAAGCGAAAATATTCAACCTGCGTAAGGAGAAGGAAAATTTGGGTCCATGAAGTGCAAGCAGACAGTTAAACAGGTTATTTGCTTTTGCTCTCCCAGCTGACTAAAAATGCCTGCCTTGTTCAATCAAACATTCTGCCAACAAAGCCATCGTGTTCCAAGTAAATCTGAAATAAACTTTTCGTTTCTTTTACAATTTTGGAGCATGTGCCTGTTCAATCTCTTAAGAAATATAAAATCCCTGCCAGTTTTCCGGCGACGCACTTCTATCTAGCATAAGCGCTTTACTGGACCGAAAAGGTACAGGCATGGGATTGCCGTCTCCATTTTATCTAAATACAAAAACTAGGTGTTAGTATAAAAAAAATGCTCTTCCGTCGATTCTCACCCCGCTTCTTATGCTGTATGAAATATATGGGAAAAAAATCACAACGATTATACGAACTGATGCAGCGAAGCTGCCACAACAGGGGCTTTTGAATTCCGATTTGCACCCTACGCCTTCCTAATGAATTGCTGAATCTGACATCGCCGTCACTTTCGTTTCCTATACTACACAAGCTTCTGGTCATCATTATCACCATCAGTCTGACTACGCTCACTGGAGGAGAAAGGCCTCTCCCACATCTCTCCAATTAACCCTGTCCTTTGCTAGCTACGGCTACCCTATCCCCGAAGAGTTGATATATGATCTAATGCGCCCACCTGACTTTCTGCTTCCCCCTGCTACGCTTCCCTTATCTTGGAATCCACTCTGTTACCAGCTGTTATCTTGCCTTCGCATTACATGCTCAGCCCAAGCCCATGTCTTCCTCTTTATGTCGACTAGGACGTCATTAACGCACGTTTGTTCCCTCACCCCCTAAGCGCTCCTTCGGTCTCCTAACGTTACACCTATCATTTTTCTTTCCATGGCTCGCTACATTGTCCTTAACTTAAGCTGATCCCTTTTCATTGTCCTCCACGTTTCTGCCACAAGTGTAAGTACTGGTAAGATACAGCTGTTATGCACTGTTATTCTGGTGGCTGGAGACTTCTGAAGTGTCCAGATAGGGTAGAAGCCTTCCGGATGGTGGACGCCGGCGGAGAGTGGTCGTGGGTGTGTAGTGGGCTCCTCTCAAGGGCTTGTAGTGAGTGAATCTATCTGGTGGGTGGAAGTGGGTTTCATTCCACTACTGCGTGGGCTTCTGGAAGGTGAGAAGGGTGGAGTCCTTCTGGAAGGTGGAACGGAACGAAGAGTGGAGGTTGTGCGCGTGCACAGGGGCTCCTCTCATGGGCTTTTGGTGCGGTGACACTTTTTCACGGTGCAGGTTGGTGCTGGGTTGCGCTCCTGGGGGATGAAAGGGAGTAAAATGATGCATTTGGTCTAGTGGGTGAGGGCAGGGTTGGTTTATGGATTCTGAAGGGTGGAGATTGGTGATGACTGGGTGTGAGTGGGTGTGTGGGTGTGTAGTAGGCTTCTCTCTTGTGCGTCTGGTGTGTCAAGCTATTCTGTAGTGTGGCCGAGTGTGGAGAGTAGAGCTGGGAGGGGCTTCTGTAGGGCAGAGGCTTCACTTATTTGCTGTCACAAGCCGACGCTTGGATTCAGCGGAATGGCACTGCTACTGCTGTCGCAGCAAAAGCATATACCATGACGTTTTGTGCCGCTGTCTTAAATTTTCTTTGCACGTCGTAGGCGTAAAACTAGTGCGAAAATACACTGACACGAACTAATGGGCTAGTTTCAGAGCCAAGCACTATTCCGTACAATTCATATGTTCTACCGTTTTACGTTGGAACAAGTGAAAAATATCCGAAGCATCCGAATACCATCACGTGACAAAATACTAATTGAACAGTATTCACCCAACATTTCCGCAACTCAGCTTCTGAGCTGAGGGTAACTACGCACGTAATGTTAGCGCATTAACTTCATCGCTTGGAACCGTTGTCGCAAAACGTAAGTTTTCAACTCAGGGCCGTTTAATTCTGGTCAGGCGTCCCACGCAGCTAAACACATTCCTCTTCAAAATTCTTTTCAAGCCACTGACAAGCCGCTCTTCCTCGTTGTTGAACAGCTGTTTAGATACGTAGCGAAGCGACTTGTCCTCTTCTCCGCTGAAAGACCTCGCTTCGAAGGTGGGCAGCCCAAGGTTCGTGAGCGTGACTTCGTCAGTGCAGAGCCGAACTCTGCCGTCCCGGCGGTTACGGCGGACAACAAATCGAACGGTGAGGTCGGTTCCTTTCACGACTGTATCAAATTCTCCGCCTACTTCTGCGAAAAAAGAGTAAAAGTTTGTAGGACTAGGCTTATCGGCTTAGCGCATGAATGAGCGAAAGCTGTTATAGCTTTGGTTTAGCTATAGCCCGTGGGAGAACCCTCATGTTGCGCGTTAGTCCGCCCTCTTCCTTCCACGGTACCCACCCTCTAGGTTCTTACCGTGGCAGCTACCTTCCGGCTGCGCATTCCTCCGCCATGACCTAGCAACCTGCCCACCGTGGCAAGCAGCAGTGAAATCATTTCGCTGAGTAATGTCTTACGCTTGACGCTGTAGGTTAGACGCTATAATGCAGGGCCATATGGTTAAGCAAACCCTATATCAGCTTTCACTGCAAAAATTTACAGAAGCTACTGCGAACTGCTTACGTGCTGTGAATGCGAAAGCATTCATTTGTCGTCGTGGGCTACTAGCTATGTTTACTAGTTAGTACTAGTTATTAAGTAGTACTAATGTCTCAAAGGCCTTTAGCTTGAAGACCTTTGTGGTATAGGCCTTTATGTTGAACGCCTTGAGGTCAAAGGCATTTCGGGTGAAGGAATTTATGCCAAAGACCTTTAGGGTAACGGCCTTAAGGTTGAAGACATTTACAGTAAACTCCTTTAGGCATTTACCATACCCTAATGCGTGTCTTTATCCTAAAGGCTTTAACCATATAGACGAACTAAACACTATTTGGTGCCTATGTACACGTCGAGTCCACTATTGACTCTTTACGGTTGCTATGGCAGCTGTGCTGATAATGCCTGTGTATATTTAGGACCATTTCGTCTGGACGACATTGCCGGTTTTCACTGCCAATGGAACATATGATATTTTGGCATTAAAAAATCACTGGGTGGTTACGAGTTTGCAACGCGAAAAGCTCAGCGTTAGCAGGCGTGTGATCGCGAAAAAATACTGAAATACTAGAGTTGACGTATCAGAATTTTCAGGTAATGTGATCACTAATTTGAGAAAATAGGGGTTTTGAGATAACGAGATTTTTGCGGCATAGTGGCACCAGTGTTGTCGTACATCATAAAATTGGACGAATCTTGCTAACTAGTAAAGTAATTAACTAAACGTTTTAACAATGAAACATAGGCTCCTGATTGCAATTAGAAATTGGTAGCTGGCCGTTAATAACCGCATAAAACTTCGAAAGCACGATTACCCTCGGCGCTGTGCCTCGACAAAATTTGGCTATTTCGACTAGTTACGCGCAATGGAGGGGTTGCTTTGCCTGCATGCTTCTCTAAATTGTATTTTGGCATGATGAAGACAAAACTAGTCAAGCCACAGCAGCAAGGGCAATGGCGTTTTTGAAATTCTAAAAACTTGCATGCCTAATACTAACGGCCGGCTACAAATCTCTAATTTCTATCAGGTACCTATTGGTAATAGTCAGAGTTGACTATTAGAATTTAGTTGACGACTTTACTAGTTAACATAATTCGTCTGTTTTTTTATGTCCGCCAACACTGGTATGACTATGCCGCAAAAAGCTTCTCTTTACCTCAAAAATTACTGATCACCTTCCCTGAAACACCAGAGAGTGTATGCCCTAACCACTATGTCAACGCAGGAATGGCCTAGTGGTTTGGTCATCCGCCTCGTATTAAGAAGGTGCGTGAAGTCTGGGCTCGTATGTCTGATGTGCACTGTTACCGGCGGCTGCCCGAAGGTTCTGTACCGCCCGTGGGTGGCCGGCGGCGGGCTAGAGCAGGTCGAAGGCCAAAACTCGGAAATGAGAATAAGAGCAGCTAATTCTTCAACTACTAAGCCACCAGAGCGGGGTCCTTATATGCGGGAGCTGCTGGGCTCGTAGGTGAATGTTGAATTTTTTTTACCGACGGTGCTTTGCATCCTCCGGGCCCGGCAGGCTAGCGGACACGCCGCCGACGCCATCTCTTTTAGGAACGACCTAAGAGCCAACGCTGTAAAAACTTGAAAGTGCGCAGAACACTTTGGTTCATCTCGATGGCCAAAGCACGTGCATTTTTCATCCGCTCTAGCCTCTTTCACCTCAAAACTGGCACCGAATACATCGTGTATGAAGTGTAATAAGTTAAGGTGGACGTTGTACACTATTACTGATTTATTTGATACGTAATAAATTATTACTCCTAGTCGCTGTCCATTTCGTTGGTTAAAAATTGTTTCTTCAACACCTGGAACATTTTCATTATTTATTATATGCCTTGAGTCTGACATTTGTTTCCTCTTCTCTCTGCTAAAGAAAATTTCAGTACCCTATTCCACCTCATACGAAATGACAAACACACATTTTCCGTAAGAAGGGAGGTCTAAAAATTAGAACGGCCAGTTGGTAAAAGCTCAACAGTCTTTAAACGCAAGGTGGGCAGAAAAGTGGCCGACGCCAGCGCTTGTGCTGCCCATTCTTTTTTGGCTTGCGCTTAACCCTTACAAAATGGTCTATAGACAGTCTGTAGACATTTTATTGCCTCTATTGTTTTGTTATAGATATTTATTTTTGTCTATTAATAGTCTATAGACTGTGTATAGACAAAAATCTACTAAAAGTGTATGGCCATAAATCTATAGATTGTCTGTAGACTGTCTATAGGATTTGTCTTGCCTATAAACTGTTCCCTGCGCATTGCCTATAGAAAGTCTACAGATGTTTGACAGAAGTTTGACAGATGTTTGACAGAAGGACAGTCTATAGACTGTCTAAAGAATTCTTTTAAGGGAAAGGCAGCACTGTAGCAAAATAAAGAAAGACGGGCGCTGTCAATTTAAAGTGGAAGGAAATTTTCACTACGCACAACCAGCTCGCCCAAATGCAACGATGTCAATTCAAATCATAGAGATGCAGCTACAGAGCAGCCCATGTCCAACATTCTTGGACAAAGGTTTTGAATATTGGAAGGCTGTAAGGTACTGTTATAGCAATATTGAAGGCAATGGTCCATTTTTCCTCAAGATCAAAATCTTTCTTTTTTAGTGTTTCCATAGGTCGAATCAAGCCGTTAAGAATGCCATAGAAAACCAACGGGGAACGCATTTGACGATAGCAATAACATTAATAGCAAAACTTTAAAGCCTGCCTACAGAAGATTCGTGTGTATATTGACTTTTACAGTGAAATCTTACAACATATGAAAAAATTGCGACGTTCAAAAATGCTTTTGTCCAGAATTGCTGGGTATGCTATTGAAAAATGTAGGTGTTTCAGTAGGTTCGGGATATAGTATTATGGAACGTTTGGTTTAGTTTTCTATAGTTAACGTCCCGAAGCGGCTCGGGCTATGAGGAAAGCCGTAATAGAAAATTTCGGCCACCTGGGTTTCTTTAAGGAGCACTGGTATTGAACAGCACACGGGCCCCTAGCATGTCGCCTCCATTGAAACGCGAAAGACATGAGATTCGACCCGGCTGCGGTGTTAACCCTATAAAACCAAACCAAACGTTCAGTAATCCTGTTTGGTGAACCGATTCAAAAATATATACATTTTTCAACAGGAAGGTTACAATAGAGCGATTACCTGCGTTGCCATCACTACCATGGCGTGCGCCGAGCTTCCACCAGAGGGTCGACAGCACGGTGGAGAGAGTGTACCTCGCTTCGACCGTATCCTTTCGGCCCCGGACAGTAGCGTTTGAAGCCCTTGGCATCGTGCCGCCCCACCTGGGTTACATTCAACTTCCAGGCCGTGGTGTTGGCGTAGTCGTACCCGCTGACCCTGCCGCTCACGCCGGGAAGCGGGATCTTTCCTGGCGATTGATTTCTGATCATCTCGAGCAAATCCGTCACGGTCAAGTCGCCGACTGGTGGCCAGTCTGGGAACGGAGGACAGCCATCATCAAACTCATCAGCATACGATTGAGCTGATCGTAGAAGAAAGCGCTCACTTTGCGACCTCAAATCGCTATTTAAACTCAGGTTCATGAAGCTCGGATCCATTCTCTCACTCTAAGAGATTAATCACTGGCTATAAGCCCTGCTCAAACGCGTCCTGCCTAAGACCTGCATGTTTTTTGTTGTTTTCTTGTGTGCTTCAACTTTCGCGATGGTTTTCCGAAATCCATTCCTGCTCAAGAAAATTGGGTGACCTTAGTTTCAGCTAGGATACCGACAACCGCTTGCTGTCGAAGTAGTGATTTTATCCTTCCGACTGTGGATGTTACAATTAGCCTTTTCCTTTCCCTCGCTCGCGGTGTTTTTCCTAGCCTAGCCGCTTTCGATATTTCAAATCGATCTATAAAAGAGCCGAATAGATTTTCGTGTCGCAGGCAATCGTTTATTCCCTAGCACATCGAAATGGCAAGTACGGTGTTGGTACAATCACGGCACTAATAAATACATAAGCGCTTAGATTTCATTAATAATAATGAAATCTAAGCGCTTATGTATTTATTAGTAAAAGGGAAACGTAACTGACCACCAAAAAGTACGAGAAAACCTAAAAACTTAAACATAACTTGCTTGGTACACTGCAAAAGTTAATAAATAGCATACATCTGATAGGACAAATCTACGAAACCAGCTGAATTTGCCCTGAATTATTACTTTCATGGTTTTACTCGAATCACAGCTTTTTACCGTAAGCCAGTGCTTCACACAATCGATAGAAGTTTTTTGAAGGGAACAGGTGGAGGTGGTGAGAGGGTGTGTTTCTGGAGGTTGGCGGTGGAAGTGTGGGTAGCCTCCTCGGTGCGGAGGTAGGTGGAACTTCTGGGGGGAATCTGGCTTTCACACTGCGTCTTCGAATTAGGTTTCGCCGTCGTTTAGACAACAGGGAAAGGTGGGCTAGTTGGTGGTTCGTGCTTGTATGCTTATAGTAACAGTGACAACGAGGTGGGAAGACGAGAGAAACAGTGACCGAGGGCGGAACTTCAACTGAGTTTTAACAGGTTTCCTTTCCGGCTGCATTTGTATCTGTAACTTGAAAGAGAAACACGATGAGAAGGTCGTAGTGGATTGAAAAGACTGCCATTGTTGATTGCTTGAAACGACCAATGTCGAATTCCCTGCTGATGCGTGTTAATTTATTTTCTCGCAAAACTAAATTTGCAAATACACAGCAGCGCGATTACAGCAGGAGAAAAAATGTATTGAGGATGATTAAACAATGGCACAAGTTGTTGCACCATGATTGCAATACCTCGTTACTGATTCACAGATTATACAGGGTTCTGAACATTTGAAAGGCCTGCGCAGAGCACACAGACACTAACGTGCGCGAGGAAATTAGCAACTGCTACAGAAGCCGTCAAACCCTGAACACGATACGGTCCACGTTACTGCATGAAGCGCTCGATGGTGCACTGGCACTAGAACCGAACATAGATAATTTTTTTTCAAAGTTTTCTCAGTAATTGGCTCACATTGCGTAAAATATTCAGCACCTCGCGTCCGCTCTTAATCTATAATTTAATCTTTGCACATCAAGAGGCATTTATCACAAATATAGCGAAATATTACAAGATTAACGTGGACAAACTGGAAACAAGACACTAAAATCATAAATAAAATGAAATGAATATTGGTTTTTGTGGGAAATAAACGGCCTAGTATGTGTCTCACGTACCAGCGGTCACCTGAACCGCGCTGTAAGGGAAGGCATAAAGAAGGGACTAAGAGAAGAAAGAAAGAGGTGCCGTAGTGGAGGGCTCCGGAATAATTTCGACCACCTGGGGATCTTTAACGTGCACTGACATTGCACAGCACACGGGCGCCTTAGCGTTTCGCTTCTCGAAAAAATTACTGTGGATTAGCACAGCTAACGAGGATATACCAGCGAAAGCGAGATTGAGGTCTCCAGTGGCCCACGGAGCCGGTTGTCCGCCTTACCTTTCCTGAAAATGAACGCTCTTTGCAAAGTCAACGCCAATGAACTCTATGAACGCCGTTGGCTCACTTGTTTTGTTTGGCTTTTGAGGAAATGAAATGGCACAGTAACCGACTCACATAACTCGGTGGACACCCGAACCGCGCCGTAAAACAAGGGATAAAGGAGGGAGAGAAAGAGGCAAGCGAAAACTGAAAATCGATGTTGGATTTTGAGGAAAGGCGCGGCGCTGCGCAGCGGCGGAACACCTGTAGCTCGGTGCTACTGGTGGCGCATGCGCACTAGTGACTAGGGATCGAGAGAGAGAAACTGCGCCGTGCGTGACGTCACTCGTGCTCCGACATACGCCGGCTCGTGCGAAGCGTGGTGTTGACTAATAATAATAATTGTTTTTTGGTGGAAAGGAAATGGCGCAGTATCTGTCTCATATATCGTTGGACACCTGAACCGCGCCGTAAGGGAAGGGATAAAGGAGGGAGTGAAAGAAGAGAGGAACAAATAGGTCCGTAGTGGAGGGCTCCGGAATAATTTCGACCACCTGGGGATCTTTAACGTGCAATGACATCGCACAGCACACGGGCGCCTTAACGTTTTTCCTCCATAAAAACGCAGCCGCCGCGGTCGGGTTCGAACCCGGGAACTCCGTATCAGTAGTCGAGTGCAGTGAAGGTTTTCGCTTCAAAACAGCCGCCACGGTCTGGTTCGAACCCGGGAACTCCGGTTCAGTAGCCGAGCACGCTAACCACTGTGCCACCGCGGCGGGAAAAAATCAAAATTACTTTTTTGGGGGGAAAGAAAATAGCGCAGTATGTGTCTCGCATATCGGCTGACACCTAAACCGTGCCAGTGCCGTAAGGGAAGGAATAAAGGAGGGACTGAGAGAATAAAGTAAGAAAGAGGTGCCGTAGTGGAGGGCTCCAGAATGATGTAGACCACCTGCGGACGTTTAACGTCAGTGCATATTAAAGATCCCCAGGTGGTCAAAATTGTTCGGGAGCCCTCCACCATGGCACTTCGTTGTTCCTGTCTTCTCTCGGTCCCTCTTTTATCCCTTCCCTTCCAGCGCGGTTGAGGTGTCGGCCACTACGTGAGGTAGATACTGTGTCATTTCCTTTCCCCATGCCCCGATTAGTATTTAGGTGCGGGCTAGTTGGTGTATAATCATGAAAGTAGAATATCTCTTACGGGTCCAATTGGACTTATTTTTGGAAATGTGGCGGAGAGTTTGAAGGATGCTTCACTTCCGCCACCGGTTGCCCCGTTATTGCACTGCCTCTGGGATCGGCTTGCCTTTAGCGCGTCTTTACTCTCCTGTTTTTCTATCCCATCTTTCAACTCTCCTACTATCTGCACGTGGTAGCGATTGTGGCTCGGCTTGAGCCAGTGGGCAGGCCTGTGCACTTTCCTTTTCTTTCTTCCTGGCAACAACTTCTCTCTCTCTCTGTAATCATGAAAAGCGGCAGAGCGAAGCAAGAAGGACGAGAGACACGAGAACACAAGACAAGCGCTTGTCCTGTGTTCACGCGTCTCTCGTCCTTGTTGCTTTGCGCTGCCGCTTTCCATGAGGAAAAGCGCTGCAGCTCCTTCTCAGAGTACATCTCAACTGCGCTGCGAGAATTGGTTTGAGGAAAGGAGAAGCAAGTCTCACGTTTTGAGGGTGGTGGCGAAAGACTTATTGCCTCGAAGAGAGTACATACAGGGAGGTATGATTGGACCGCTTGTTAAGTGGCCGGCCCTCACAGACTAGGCGGGGTTCCTGGTACGGGACACCAGTGGCGTCGGCCGCTGCCCGGATGCGCTCAACCAGGGCCGTTTGGGCCTGCAGGTCAGAGCAGCCGAGCATAGTCGCCTCCCAGTCCTCCAGGGTGGGGTGGAGTGATGGGGATATTGAATAACTTTATCATTGACGGACCCCTTATAGCCGAATTTTTTAGTGGTGGGTTGCCTCCTGGTCGTGGGTGGTGGCCGGCAGCCCGTGTCAGACGGCGACCTTCTCCACCCACTACACTAGGCTCAGTTGCGTGGTCCGGTCGGAGCAAGAGACCACGACCTCCAACCCTCCGTGTCCGCGAGGGACCATTGGGCTGGTGGATGTATGGAGGGACCATTGTCGGCATATGAACATAATGTGGTCGAATGTGGCTCTCGGGACCCCACAGAGGGAACACTAAGGGGTGTGAGCAGAAGCGAAGACTAGCGTAAGTAGCGCTGGGAGGCAATGCTGCGAGCCTGGAGATAGAACGAGTCCACAATGATTGAAGAACTTTATTGTTGCAAAAGGATTCTCCTGCCAAAAGTGGGGACCCCACCGGGAGGAGGAAGAGGAAATACTTTTTAAAAAAGAAGGGTTGTGCGAGCTTATGAGTGGGTTCCTCATTTCAGGGCATCACTGGCTTAAGCTACCCTGCGGACATGTTCTTTGAAGGCCCGTTGGTCCTACAGGTCATCGCTCTTCTGCAGCACGTCCCACCGCTGAAAAGCCGTGTTTTTCGTCTGTAGTGTGTTTGGCTTGGCCCCACATTCTTACACAATGTGAAGAGCGTAGTGCGGGCCTGGCACAAGATGCATCTGTAGGTGTATAATGCTCGGAGTATGAGATGTAGTGTATGGAGAGTATGGAGGTTTGGGGTTGTGTTCGTCTGTACCTGACGCAAGAGACAGCATATCGGGTGCCTAATTTCCTGGTGGAGAAAGTGTCTCTTCTGAAGACGCTCTAACTCGAGGCGTGCGTTATACCTGGAAGGCAGAGGGGTAAAATCGGGCACAGTGTATGACCCTGCTCAGTTGATAATGCTGTCGCGACTTGGTAGCATGGCCGTCTTTCCGGAGGGGAACGCTACCGCGTGCAGGTTTGAACGAAACCGGAAAGAGATCAGACAAAACAAAACGGAGCCGTATTTGTAATTTAAAGGAAAGGAGCCAATAAAAAAGGAAAGCACCAAGAAAAACACACACTCAACACCCGTACAACACTACAGAATAAAGGTAAGTGCTCATTAGGTACTGAGCGTCCAAGGTGAAGCGGTGATGTCTTGCAGGCATAGCGATTGTCCAGACCCCCTAGAGTATCAGTTACGGGTCCAATTGGACTTATTTTTGGAAATGTGGCGGAGAGTTTGAAGGATGCTTCACTCCCGCCACCGGTTGCCCCGTTATTGCACTGCCTCTGGGATCGGCCTTGTCTTTAGCGCGTCTTTACTATCCTGTCTTTCTATCCCATCTTTCAACTCTCCTACTATCTGCACGTGGTAGCGATTGTGGCTCGGCTTGAGCCAGTGGGCAGGCCTGTGCACTTTCCTTTTGTTTCTTCCAGGCAACAACTACTCTCTCATGGCGGACACGGGTGGTTGTAGTGTGACGTGTTGCTGGCGTTAAGCCCGGGATACATGGAGCGTTTTTGAGGCGATTTTCGCCTGACGGCGCCGATTTGACGCCCGGCGTCGAGAAAAACGCCCGCCGCCGCCGATCAGGACCGGCTAGATTTTGACGCGGCGCGCACGCGTCTGACGCTACCGGAAGTGCCTGTCGGAGTCACTTCCGTCTGTTTTCGGCGGGAGCGCCAGCCGCCTCACCGTTCCTTGCCGTCCCTTGAACACTTCGCGCGTGTGCGCTGGTCACCACCATGGCTACGTCGGCGAAAGCATCACGCGTGGAGTTCAACGACAAACTTATAGGCGCGATACAGAAGCGTCCCATATTGTGGGACAGCACAAGGAAGGATTTCAAGGAGCAGAGGAAGAGGATGGCGGCGTGGGCCGAAGTGGCCACCGAAGTTGGATGTGACACGGAAGGTATGGTTGCATTGCTACTAGTATTTCTAGCAAGACACAGTGCAATAACTTTGTTTTACAACCAGGTCAGATAAAAAGGGACGCGCGGTATATCCGCGCCGACTTGCTTAAATAACCAACCACGTCAATGGAAGCCAAGATAAAATACTGGCATCCTTCTGCAATAAACAGCTGTCATTGATATTACAAAAGTATTATATTTAACTGTTTTATTTGATGGTAATGTGTGGTAGTAAACCGAGGTTAATCTGTGCAATTCTACTTGCAGACAATAATCTACAGGGGCGGTGGAAGAGTCTTCGTGATACATTCACGAAGAAGCACCGCGCGTGGAAGACTGGTGCGCCAAGTGGCTCGGGAGCTGCTGATGCACAGCACGTGAAGTGGCCCTATTTCCACATGATGATGTTTCTAAAAGATCAGGTGGATATTGGCAGGTATGTCCCCAATGCTTCGTGGGTTACTTTTTGAAATAACTTACTTGCAAAAGGAGCTGAAGAAAGCCTTAAGTAGCAACATAAGGATGCTGGGCAGGTAAAAGCATATTCTCAGTAAGACCAAATGGCATATAAACTGTTGTACAGTAGATGTTGAAATTTCTGTCTTGTTATGCACACACATTTGTTGGGCCCACCACTAGGCTAATCAATTGCATTTGAATACGAGGCCTGTGCTTCCAAACAAGGAAATCAATAAAACATTCGAGAAACCAAATTGTGAAATGTAAACCGTGTGGTGTGCCGTGTCATCTGACGCTTAATTTTTCTTTCAGCACCTTCTCAAACAGCCATGTGCAGGACAGTGAAACTGCAGAGTCGGTCCTGGAATCGATCTACAGTGAAACAGAAGGTGCAAATTTACATTCCAGTTATGCTGCTATGCACCTGCAAACACTGTCGTTCACAAGTACCCACACTTGCAATATAATGAGCCAGCAGTGAAGTCTCTCAGATGTGAAAATAATTTATTTACGTCTGATGCTGAAACACTGCAAGGTGGTTTAGTTAAGAGCAGGAAGCGATCATTGTATGCACTGCATTCAACTTATGCTGAACACCATCTTGTCCTGTGTG
The DNA here is from genome assembly GCA_030143305.2 of Amblyomma americanum. NCBI lineage: Eukaryota > Metazoa > Arthropoda > Arachnida > Ixodida > Ixodidae > Amblyomma > Amblyomma americanum. The sequence goes on from JARKHS020006408.1 coordinate 47,786, forward strand.
GGCTCTGTTCTGAAATACATGCTTTCATTTGAAGAAGCAGCATGGGAAGTTTACAAATCATTTCTTTACTTTTCCACTCTTTAAAATGATCGAAAAACCTTTCTGAGTGCTTAAAATTTGCAATTCTTTTCTTTATTCAAGATGGAGCAGAACCTCCTGAAGATGGTGCTTTCTCTCCACTTGTGCCCTCAAGAAGTACCACCCCAGAGCCACACACACCAAACGGGAGCTCACAAGCCAGCACCGCTGCAAGTACCCTGGCAGCCCCTCGGTCTGGCAGAGGAAAGAAAAGGAAAGAGAGGTCTCGGTGGCAGGACGACATTGAAAAAGTTGACGCCTTGATAACTGAGGACAAGGACCAAGCGTCAGTCTATGGGCAGCTAGTTGCCCACAAGCTGCGTGCATGCCCGAAACATGCGAAACGGGACATGGAAATGGATTTGCTGCAATTCATAGCGAAGTATACATTTCATGATAACCCTGAATAAATGCACATCAGATAGCTTTCTAAAAGACCTCGTATAGTGTCGTGTCCGGAAGTTGTTGTCAATGCAGCAAAAGACACGCGATAATTTCACACTGTTTATTTACTACTAAAGAGGGTGCGACCAGCGTCGACCGAGGCGGAAGCCGAACTGCCGCCGCCCGAAGGACCGAGGGGACGGCGCGGCGTCCACACGAGGGAGTGGCTTCCCGACGGCGCGCGAAGAGGGGCAAGTGGCCGTTAGAATGGAACACTGGTGACACAGAACAGAACGAAAGAAGGGGACACAGCACAGGGGACACAACACTTCCTTCCCCCTTTAGAAAGTTGCCTGGTAGCATGCAGGGGGTCTGCGCGGACGCGTGGAGGCGCGCTGGCTTTGTGCGCTCGGGGGAGAAGCACTTGTAGGTTGGCTGTTAGTCGCTGTGTCTTCTAGGTCTGCCCTGGGCGAAGTCTTTTCCTCCGGGGAGAGGTGCCAGGCTATGTGGTTAGACGGTGCTCGTGTTTTCTCGGATGCCGGACTGCTGTCAGCAGGCGTCGTAAATCCACGCAGCTGGTTGAGGTGTCGGCGTGCTACTGTTCCATGTATGTTGACGAGCCAAGAGCGCAGGCCTATGCGTTTGACAATCGTAGTTTCCTCCCAGCGTGGCTTTTTGAGAAACTGCCGGGCGAGGACGCGCTGCCCCTCATGAAGCGTTCCGCAGCGCGGAATTGGTTTTTCTTCCCGGAACGTCTCCGCTTTGGGCTCGGGGAGGATGGCTGTGAGCTGGGTTCGCATTTCGCGTTCAAACATCATTTTCGCTGGGGTCTGGCCCGTTGTGCTCTGAACCGTCGTGTGCTGCTTGAAGAGAAAGCGCGCAAGGCGGTGCTGCAGCGACCCTGTATTATCTCTTTCAAGGGCGCGTTTTAGCTCGGCCACGTAGCGCTCGGCTTGTCCGTTTGTTGCTGGGTGGTAGGGGGCTGATGTGACTGATGAGATCCCGTTGTCACGATAAAACTTGAGAATCTCCGCAGACACAAACGGTGTTCCGTTGTCCGACACTACCTTGCGAGGCAGGCCGAACGTTGTGAACAGTGATCGCAGGTTGTCAATAACTGCTGCCGAAGTCGTCTGTTTCATTTCTCTTATCTCAAGCCACTTGGTGCAGGCATCTACGACCACGAGGAAGATGCAGCCCTCAATCGGTCCTGCAAAATCAATGTGCAAGGTGTGCCAGGGTGTGTCTGGTTTTTCCCATTCTGGGAGAGGAGCTTTAGGCGGGGCGCTGCGGCTGCTCTGGCAAGGCTTGCAATCTCGGACCACTGTTTCGATGTCGTGGTCAATGCCAGGCCGCCACATGTAGCTTCGGGCACACTTTTTCATCGCAACGATGCCGCTATGTCCAGCGTGGATGAGAGACATGGCTTGTGCGCGTAGTTCTCTCGGAATCACAACTCGAGACCCAAAAATGAAGCGGCCGCGATGGGTGCTCAACTCTGTAGCTCGCCTGCGGTAAGCGGTCTTCGGTAGGGTGGATGCCTGCTGCATCAATTCGGTGTCCCAGAAATTGCACTTCTGGCACCGCAAAATAGCATTTCGATTTGCTTATGCGCAAATTTGCGCTTGCTATCCTTTGAAAAACAAGCTCTAGGCGCGCTGCATGCTCTTCAATGGAAGCGCCACTGATGATGACATCGTCAAGGTAGACGCAAACTCCTGTGATCCCTTGAAGCACTGTCTCCATGAACTTTTGAAATATGGCCGGGGCTGCAGCTACGCCGAAAGGCAGTCGCTTGACTTTGTACAAGCCTTTCAGTGTATTAATTGTCAGTAATTCTGCCGTTGATATGCTCACCTTCAGCTGCTGATACGCCTGGGTGAGGTCCAATGTGCTGAAGACTCTTGCGCCACGTAATATACTAAACACTTCCTCAGGTGTCGGTAGCGGGTAAGAGGATGCTTTAGTCGCAAGGTTGACGGTGCTCCAGTAGTCTCCGCAGAGGCATATGGTTCCGTTCTTCTTGCGAACTACCACAAGTGGTGTGGCCCATTGTGAATGTTGCGTCGGCTCGATGACACCTTGCTGCTCCAGCTTGTCTAACTCCTTTTCAACTGAAGTTCGGAGAGCAAACGGCACCGGCCTGGCCTTCAAAAACTTTGGTTGCGCATTGCCCAACAACTCCAGTGTGACTGGGGGCCCTTCGTTTCCTGGAATTTCTTCCGAGAATACTATTTCGTATTTCTCTTGCAGTTGCTGAACCACATCCTGGCTCGGCGTCTGGTGTATGCCGCATATGGTCACGCCTAATGAAGCAAACCAGTTTCTACCTAGGAGGCTTGATCCTGAGCCCTTCACAACAAGCAGAGGTAGCGTATGGGTCTTGCCGTTGTAATTAACCCGCACGTTGGCAGAGCCCAATAGCGGCAGGTTTTGTCCTGACCACGTTCGCAGGTGCGTGTCGTCTTGTTGCAAGGTTGGTGCGTCAGATGGCCACGAAGTTCGGAATGTGTCCTCACTGATCAGAGTACAGGCTGCGCCGGAGTCCACCTCGAACTTAATCAGTTGATCATGTACGCTTACTTCGGTAAAAATCTTCGGTCCCGTGCCGAGTTTCATGGTGTTCAGGTCGTACAACACAGATGGTGCTGCTGCTGTTGTTGTTCCATGGACATCAGATGGCGGCGTATTCTCTGAGGCGTCGACGCTGTGATTAGGCTGGGAAGGCGACTTTATCTTGACAAGCTTCCGTTTCTTAATGCAAGCTCTCTCGATATGCCCTCGCTTGTGGCAAAAATTACACGTGGCTGACTGGAATCGGCATTCCTGGGGGTTGTGTTGGTCGTCACACCGCCAGCAGCGTTGTGCTTTCTTTACCAATTTCGCAGCAACAGAAGTTTTGCGTACCTGGTTGCTTGTTTGGTGTACCGGCTCGGTGTTCCTGCGAATCTCTCTCTGCTGGTGACCGGCGCTCTCCGCTCGTACGGTGATGTCGTAAGCTTTGTTGAACGTGAGATCCTTCTCAGCGAACATGCGCTGCTGCAGTGACTCGTCACACAGTCCGCACACAAATCTGTCACGTAACATCACGTCCAAGGGAAGCATGGTGGGGTTAGCAGAAGAAGCTGCGTTGCTTTCCTGCCCGGTAGCTGTTGTGATCAGCGTCCCAAAATTGCAGTGGGCAGCCAGCCTCTTGAGCGCTGCTATGTAGGCGCTCACAGTTTCTCCTTCCAGTTGATCTCTTCGTTGGAAGCGAGCCCGGCTGTAGACCTCGGATGGCCTTGGGTCGTAGTGCTTTTACAGTGCTGCTATGATGTCGTCTTAAGACACTGCCGCTGGTGTGCTTGGCTGAATAAGGGCGCAGACAGTGTCGTAGGTCTGCTCCCCGCACAGCGTCAGCAGGTTGGCCCTCTTCAAGGCTGGGTCTGTGATGTTGTTAGCTTCAAAGTAGAACTGGAGGCGTCCAACCCACGATGACCACGATGAGCCGTTGAATTCTGGTATTTGGTTGGGAAACCCTCGCGTAGCCATGGCTTGCCAATAGCGTTGCGTAGCGCGGGTCGAATCCACTTTCTCGTCGCCACTGTCGTGTCCGGAAGTTGTTGTCAATGCAGCAAAAGACACGCGATAATTTCACACTATTTACTACTAAAGAGGGTGCGACCAGCGTCGACCGAGGCGGAAGCCGAACTGCTGCCCGAAGGACAGAGGGGACGGCGCGGCGTCCACACGAGGGAGTGGCTTCCCAGAACAAGAGGGCGCGGGGGCCCGCCGTGGGGGGCATCTTGCGACGGCGCGCGAAGAGGGGCAAGTGGCCGTTAGAATGGAACACTGGTGACACAGAACAGAACGAAAGAAGGGGACACAGCACAGGGGACACAACATATAGTGACAATGGGTGCTTTAAATCCACTATGGATTCTGTGGCACTGCAAGTCCAGTGTGAGCCCACTGCCACGCAACGGCACCTTCATTAAAAAAGTACTGGGCGAAAAGATTTCTTGTGTCCGCAGCACTTGCTCTGTAGTTTCTTGACTGCGTTGTTTCAAGGTCAAGCAGGCTACTTGACACAGCATCACTTCTCCACTGGCCTGGGACGATATTCCCATAATCATCCTCGGAATCCACATAGCCTGGTGGACAGTAGGTTGTTTCCCGGGCAGAAGAGATGAAGTTATGGAGAGCGCAGCAAGCCAGGACAGCAAAGGTTGCATTTTGGGGTAGAAGGTTCATGGGCCCAAGCAAGATTCTCCAGCGAGCTGTCAAAATGCCAAAGGCATTTTCCACGATGCGCCTGCACATTTTGTAAAAACATGATTATTTGTAGCTGTGCTTTAGCATTACACAAGTTATTTTACTTGAAAGAAGTTCCTCTGAGTGCACTTCATCTATTAGTAATTGAAAGAATATCACATGAGAGAACATTTGCTAAATCTTGTTTCAAAGGTGCATACACACCAAACTTTAGTGCTTTATTCACTGCTTCATTGCCTTAATTCACAATAAGACTAAATAATGCTGCCTCAAAAGAAAGTGTGACAATGAATGAAAAAAACGGGGACCATATTGCAGTTTTCTTGTGCCTCATGCGCCCTGTGTATAACTGTAGTATCGAAGCCACCATTTGGCTATTTATGCCGGAACAGCGTGACTAAAGGAATTCATTTTTAAACTATGCATTGGTCGTAGACAAATACAATGTGGTGATTTATGTTTATAATGCCTCATGAATCATTACAAAGAAGAAAACACACTATCAAGAAAAGGTGTTTAAAGCTTAGTTTTTTACAGGCCGGAACGAGAAGTATGTACTGCAGAAAACAATTTTCTCTTGCTTCCTTGTCACTCAATCACAGCATAAGATACTGTACTTAGTCATCGCTGGGCATGAAAAGCAGTGCAAGAACACTTGAGTTCGTTCTTTTTTTCCAACAACACAAATAAAAAAATGCCATATTTTTACAATGGCATTCAATACCTTGCTCTGCTCAGCCGGTAGTTGAACACCCTCTGGATTGGCAGCATGCCTTTGCCCGGGAATGGACGCAAAAAATCTGTCCTCAATTGGAATGCTTCGTCCCCGACAAAAACATGCGGCGCAACCTTCTGGCTTTTTGGAAGGCGTGCTGCTGCTGGTAGGGCCACGACGCCATCATTGAGCTTTTTTCCAAATGTGCACGATTTGAAGACTCCGCCGTCACTGTGTCGGCCTGGTGCACCGACATCTACCATCATGAACTTGTACTTTGCATCCACGATGGCCATCAACACAATAGAGAATGTCCCCTAATAAAAGGAGAACATTAGACATGCATGAGCACCCCTTGTATATGTATGACATCTGGTTCAGCTTATGGAGTGAACAGTACCTTATAGTTGAAAAATCTGCTTCCAGAATTTCGTGGTGCAGTAATCTGGACGTGCTTTCCGTCTACTGCTCCTACACAATGAGGAAAGTTCCAACGCCTGCTGAATTCTTGTGCAGATTCCTCCCATTGTGCAGGCCCTGGCTCCTAAATGAAAACAAAAGAGCAAACCTGAATATTTGGGCGGATGGTTTGGAAGTGAGAGATGCTAAAAATGGTCTTGCTTTCTGAATTAGTTCATTTAAGCCACTACAATGCTCTACACTTTTGCCCTTTTGGCTCTTTCATGCAAATTTAAGATTGCTACATCGCCTATTAAAGTTCCACAACCAGAGTCAGGAACAGAATTAGGCAAGAAATACTTACAGGCAGGTAGAGCGGCTCCAAGTGCTTCCAGATAACTCTGCAGGCATTGTGAATCACAAGCCGACATGTTGCTGGTGCAACTCGAAATGCCAGTGCTATCTGCTTGATTGCCATTCCCGAGGATAGGTACCTGTGTACGATAAGAAAGTAGTTGAAAAGTTGTGTGACAGCGTCACTGCAGTCACAAGTGCTACAGTACCTGAGAGTTATAGCAAGTCTCTCTTCAGAGCAAAGAGGCTCCCGGCAAACAAAATTCCTCCTCAGGTCACTGCGGACAATGCTGTGCAGTTCGGCAAATTGCTTCGGACTCATCCGATAGTATCGGAAGAACATTTCTTCATCTGTCTTCATGACTTGAAACTGCAATGACAACAGTGAAACAAAAATTACCAACTGACACCAAATATTTACCCCACCCTTCATCATTACACAAATGGTAGGTGACGTACAGAGATGTGGAGCTTATTTTGTGATTATTAATATTGGAGTGGGCATTTTTCTAGCGACGCGGACCACAGTTTACATCGTCCCGTTTTATAAAGTCACACCGCCAGCCTCTCTACCAAGCACTGTTTCTTAACAGCGTGTGTTGACATTAACGCAAAATCGGGAGTGGTACACACCAAGCGTAACAAAGTGACTTCCGAGTGCATTCTGAGCTCTCGGATGCGAATCTTAATCAATGCGAAAACGCCGCAGGTGCTGAAGCAAAACTGGTCAAGGGTACGTTGGCCTACGCTGCCGACGCGGCAACCAGTTTCTCAGGCATATGCGGAAAAGCAACGCTAGAGAATGCAGCCGCTTACAACGACACACCACGGAGTTCCTGGATTCATCGCAATTAATACAGCTCGTATGAAGCCATTCGTGCACTTTTAAAAGTGATAAATACATAACGTGGGTGGCATTCAGCTGGCATCTTAAGCATGGAAAAAAAAAGGAAAATATGCTAGTTATGAATTACGACCTCCGACTGGCACAAAATTTGATTATGGCAAGCACAAGCCGCAAAACATTCAGCTGGGCGAGTTGCTACAGATACATCATGTAAAACATAGCAAAAAAATGACAAACACAAGAAAAAGGAAGGAAGCAGGTAAGACAAAACGAAGAGTTGGGGGTAGTTAAAGTTCCCGAACGCACAACAGGAGATCCATCGCTACAGACCGACAAGTTACTTACCGCGGTGTGGTATTCACCCTCCTCCTTTCTGACTTGCCAGATGGGGTGCACCCAGAATTTCCTCTTTCTTTTCTTCTTTTCTTCTAGGTCCCTCATCTTCATCAGCAATAATCTTTTCTTTAACAACAAAAGACGCCGATGTACCCCCATGGACACTGGGTTTGGTCTCAAGAATAGAAGCGGCGCGTTCTCCCTCGCAGTAACGCTTCCTGCTTGCCGTCCGCGCGAAGTAAATGAAAACTCTGTTTAAAATTAGTTTTCAGCAACGAGAGCCACAAGCAATGTACAGAACGAAGCTCAGATAGAACTCTGCGCAATCCGCAACGGTCCACCGTTTCAGTCGCACAAGGTCGCCAGACGAAACATTTCCGGCCAACTCCCTCCGCTGAACTTCCACAAAAATATCGATACAATACTAAACATACCTGGTAATGTGTATAGACATATTAGTAGGGCATTTATTGCATAATTTATTAATTATAACACAAGAAAACAACATATAAGCATTGTTTGTTCATTTAGTTGTAGCCAAAACATTTTTGCCTTGTCTGGCCACACTGCGGCGGCGTTCGCCGCTCGTACGCCTCATGTAGCCTGGCCGGCGTCCCGCCAGCGCGTTTTTTTTTTTCGCGTGCGATAATCGCAGGAGAAAAACGCCCCATGTAGCCCCCGCTTTAGGTCGACGAAAGCGGCGGAAGGGAGCGAGGTAGTGCTAGGAGCGGTGAGGAACACGGGGAGACGCCGGTGGACTTCCGTCAGCAGCACGAAGAACTTGGCAGCAGCAGAAAGAACAAGCGTAGCCGAGGCCCGTCGACGGCAGCCCGATTTATCAAGCGGCTTATTTTCAAGAAACCTTTCGCGATAGGCATCTGCTGTAAACCGAGAATGTTGGAGAAGGGCTAGCTTTGCCTTATCGTAATCGATTGGATCAGTTGGAGACAGTCGACCGAACACACGGAGAGCGTCCCCACTCAGACATACTCAGTGCAGTAGCCCATTTTTCTTTGGGCCAGCTGTGCCTTTCTGTAGTACGCTCAAAACGCTTGAGGTATGCATCCAAATCATCCATGCGACCGTCGAAAGGCCGGATCAACTTGTAGGCTAACCGCTTCTGAGGGCCCCGGTGCGGGTTTTAGATCACCCCCCCCCCCCTCCAGCTTCTGCGAGCCTTAATTGGAACTGCAACCTACGGTCTTCAGCCTCTTCTAGCGATTTTGCATGCTCGCGTTTGTTTGGTGCTCTACGCTCCTCAGCGACTGCTTGCGCCTTGGCGTGCTCGCGTTCGGCTTCTGCTTTCGCCTTGGCGTGCTCACGTACAGGTTCTGCTCGCGCCTTTTCATGCTCGCGTTGAGCCTCGCGTTCGGCTGCACGTGCTGCGCGTTCCTTCCCTTGCTCGGCAGCCACCCACGTGCGCAGCTCGCTTTCTTTCAACCCCAACTCTTTCCTTAACTCAATTAACTCCTTTACCGTGCTCATCGTTTCATCATGAAAAAAATTCTACAATATAAGGTAAACGGCTTCGTTCTGTCGTGGACGCCAATTGTCGAGAATTGGTAGCGCGTCCCCGACATTCCGAAGGGGAACGCTATCGCGTGCAGGTTCGAACGAAACAGGAAAGAGATCAGACAAAACAAAACGAAGCCGTATTTATAATTTAAAGGAAAAGAGCCAATAAGAAAAAAAACACAAAGAAAAAAGAATTGCTGACGGCCTAGCTCTTTTTGGTCAGGATATATGTAGCGAAATCGCGGAGATTTCTGCATTGGAAAAGTGAATTCGCCAAATGTGCCTTTATTCATGGTTAAAGCTTGAGCCGTCGTGGCGGAGTGGTAGCGTCTCCGCCTCAAACGCCATAGGCCCTGGTTCGATTCCGGGCTTGTGCCGGTAGTCGCCTGGCTGGAATAAAGCTGTCCAGTTGGCGTCTCAATGGTCTTGTTTTCCTCGACTCTACAGGTACCGGCGTTTTTTTATTCAGGGAGTGTGCGGGGGCTTGAGTGGCTCCCATAGATGCCGCCACCGAATACGATGGTTAGCGTTTAAGGTGCAGACTCTGTTAAGGCGCGTTGATACTCCGGCGTAACGCGCGCGTGCGCGCTGCACGGTGACGTCACGTCAGCCAAAGTTTGACCCTCTATACTCCAACTGCGCTTGAGCGCCGACGCATTCGGCGCCTTCGGCGCACTCTGACCGCAATGGCGGAGACGTGGAGCTTGTCTCCATTTCGCGCTGAGTGCGCCAGCCGCAGCCTGCCCGGCCAGGCCGGTTCGGCTCCGCGGCGAGGCACGCATTGTGACGTCATGTGCCACCTCAGAGCACCGCCACGGCGAAATCGCAAGTTCACGGCAAGTAAAGCATTCGCTTTAAAAAATTGGCATTGGTTTAGCTCGGCTATGCCAGGATATACGGAGCGAAGGCTAAGACATAGCATGGTTAGCCTTGGTTAATCTTGATTGCAAGTACATGATAGTCTGGTTGTATAGCTATGTAGTCGCATTAAAGATTACACAACAGTGGTTGGGGCGCAGGCGAGCTATTCTTTTCAATCCTCCGACATGTTATCAGGCATGCGACTAAGGCGAGCGCAACGACGAGGAACGCGGTGTGACGTCATGCCAGATAGCGCGGCGAGCGCGCAAAGCACAGTAACCGTCTCACATATCTCGGTGGACACCTAACCATGCCATAAAGGAAGGGATAAAGGAGGGAAGGAAAGAAGAAAGAGTAGTAAGTAGTTTTATTAAATGATAATAAAAAGGAATGAAAAGATTTTTGCTAGCCCCGGCATCTGCCATCAATACTGAAGCACCTGAGCTGGGGCAGCGGAATAAAAAAAAAAGGACCGCAGGCAGAATGAAGAAATGAAATGAAAGAGGTGAAGGGACAGGAAGAGAGGGGGAAAGAGAAAGGAGAAAGAAGAATTTTAAAGTTACATTTTGAGGAAAGGCGCGGCGCTGCGCAGTGGCAGAACACCTGTGGCTCGGTGCTACTAGTGGCGCATGCGCAGTTGTTGTTAGGGAGCGCGAGAGAGAAATATGCGCGGCGAGGCGCGCGTTGTGACGTCATGTGCCTCCTCGGAATGCGGCCACGGCGAAATCGCAAGTTCACGGTTAGTAAAGCTTTAGCTTTAAAATAGTGAGTTGCCCGTCCAAGCAGCCTCCACTATTTCTCCTTATTCAACCCCTGACCAACCATACATTCCGCTGAGTTTCGCTCAGAAATCGCTAGCGCAATCAACACTATAGCTGCCAAACAAATGGGAGCGATGCAGCAACAGCCATACAAGCTCAGGCGCAGCTCATACAGTCCATGACTGACAAGATAGAAACCGCGATCAACACGCGCTTGGACAAACTTGAATCCAGCATCAACAAGCTTTTCGAACTTGTACTTTATCAGGAATTGCCTCGCAAGCAGGACGTTGTGCTACCCGCGGCCTGTCCTCATCCAGTTTGTGCAGACCAGCAACTTGGCACAAAATAGCACGCGAAAAGGTCTGTGGCGACGCCAATCCACTACACCAACAGGAACATTTATATGGCAGTGTAACTGCCGCAGAATGCGCCATAGCAAGCGCAGCATATATCGTAAAGTCCGCTAATCCCCCCATGTCATCTCTCTGCAAGAGATGGAAACCAATCGCACTCATATCCGCCGTTACCAGATGGCAGCCCCTACGCCGCGTATGCCAATTTCACGCTCGCATCAATGCCGGTGCTAGACCGTACACCCACAAGCACGCCCGACAGCAAGCGCAATCATTAATTATACCAAGACAGAGCTCAACTCACCAGCGCACAGATGGCGGCTGCGTTTTTATGGAGGCAAAACGCTGAGGCGCCCGTGTGCAGTGGGATGTCAGTGCATGTTAAAGATAATAACAATAATAATAATAATAATAATTGGTTTTGGGGGAAAGGAAATGGCGCAGTATCTGTCTCATATATCGTTGGACACCTGACCGCGCCGTAAGGGAAGGGATAAAGGAGGGAATGAGAGAAGAAAGGAAGAAGGAGGTGCCGTAGTGGAGGACTCCGGAATAATTTAGACCACCTGGGGATCTTTACCGTGCACTGATATCGCACAGCACACGGGCGCCTTATCGTTTTTCCTCCATAAAAACACAGCCGCCGCGGTCTTGAGGAAGTAAATTGCAATGAATATTGGTTTTAAGGGAGGGAAATACGCCTGTATCACTATTCTCGAAAAACACCCGCACCACGCCATAAGAGAAGTGAAATTCCTTTCCTTACGGCGCGGCGCAGGTGTCCAATGAGATGCGCCATTTTGCACTCACGGCCAAAGACGCCGACGACACCGGGTTTTCTACTACACAGCTCCCTAATCCTGTCGCGTTAAAAGTGCCTCTCTCGTGGTTGTCCGACAACAGCACGAGCCACAAGGCAATAAGCACCCACAGAGGTGCTTATTGCCAGCTATTGAAAAATCTATGCCACTAAAGCTATAGCTTTGGAACCATACAACTGTCTTAAGCTCTCTATAGAAAAATATATCAGCCTGTATAGACAGCTATAGACAGAAATAGGATAGGTCTATAGCTATTTGGGCCAAAATTCTATAGCCGGCCATAGGACATTTTTGTATGGGCTAAACATGAGACAACTGGCTACAGCCCCTTCTACCGGCTCTATTTTTGCTCTCCTTGCAGCGGCCGCGACCCCATACAGCCATTTTTCATTCATGACGATCCTTCTCTTGCTACCACACGCTGCAGAGATGAAAAAGCTCGCCAGCTTGCCCGCTTTCGAATTTTACCTACGCAAGAGCGTTCCAAGAACCGCAACGACTCCCGACACCAACAAGTTTCTTGTGTTCCTGGTGGTATTGCGTAGTTGTGGACACCTCTACGCAAGCGTGGTCTTTGTACAGAAACTGCTGTCACACTACACTGGATTGTTTGTTGTGTTTGACTGCATAAGCGACCTAAATTACGTTATAGCACACCTAACTTCAAGTGGTCGGCGGTTACCCTGGTCTCATGTGGTGCATGTAGCCCATCTCAAGCGATAATATCCGAAAGGTTCTATTTAACTCGCCCAACTGGCTTCGTCTGCGAGGAGGAAAATCTCACGCGCCTGCGTAGAAAACCGACGGAAGACGATAAACGGTTGGACGGATCGGTAGAGGAAAAAGAGGAGGAAGAGCAGACGGACGCTTTTAGCCTTCGTCTCGGTCCTGCTTCGATCAATACCTTTGTAAATAAGCCCCCCTGCGTGCTAAGCACTTAACTATATATAAACAAGCGGGTAATTTCTTATTGCCATCTAACCGTGGGTGCCCATGCGGCGACAAAGAAAATCTACAGAGCTTTCACAGAAACCTTGCTGTTAAAAAAAATCCTCCTCGTCAGGGAATTTGAGTGACTTGACTCTCCGTCAATTTCTGTGACGCGTGGCAATAAATTTCTTGCTCTCTCTCCTGGTCCAGGATTCAAACCCGGGAAGCGTTTCACTAACTCGAAGCGGAAACAATTTCGTTCAAATATTTACTATGGAAATCACCCAAGGGGGAGAAGCTTTTCAAAAGCGTTAAAGATCACTGCGGCAAACCGCATTGGAAGAATGCGTTAGGGGAGGCTTGGTTGGCTTGGTTCTTAATCCAGGTTGGCGGCCATCAGTTCATGACTTCTGGCGACCTTCCCCGCCAATTCCACCAGCCCCTTCTGTGAGGGCGGCTCTGAGCTAGATACCACGATCTACTAAACTGCTAGGTTTGTGAGGTTCCAGCGAGATGGTGGTTGGATTGCTCGGCATATGAAGAGTATGTGTTCGAAGTTTTCTCTCGGAGCCCCACAAAGAGAGCATTCGTGCTTGTATTGACCCGGGTGTATTAGTGCCGGATAGGCCAGTGCAGGAAACTTTCTGGAATGGAGTTGCCTCCATATAGTCTGTTGTTCCTTCGTGAGGATGTGGTGTGGTGGCGGATATGTGAGCCTTTCCTGTCTGTAGTGTAGCGTGATTTCATTGTAGGTGATTAGTCTGTCCTTCGCGCAATCCCTCTCGACTGTTTGGCCTCCTCGGTGGACGTATGCTCGAGCAGTACAGTGCGCCTCCTCGTTTCCGGGGTTGCCTGCGTGGCCTGGCACCCGTACTAGCAGAATTGGTCTGGGGTCGTGAGTGCTTGATGCCTCTTCGACACTCTTTGCCCTCTTTGATTCTCTTTTCCCCCTTTTGCCTTATCATTAAGTCTTATTTATTAGCTATAAATTGGTTGATTGATTCTACTGATTGTGAGGTTCGGTGTTAATTCATCCATTTCCCCAATTGCTGAAATAAATGTCCCTAATTAATCACATTTACTCTTGTTATACTCCGTTTTCATTTCAGTCGCCCACTTTGAGCTTTCGAACTTGGCGCCATGATTCGTTTTGAGTTTTGGCGCCACGGTTAGTTCTCCCGACATACGTGTTTTCACATTTCGCTATGTTCTGAACTATTCTCTCTTTTGAGATATTTTGGGTGTAATTAATTAATAATCATCCAATTGACCCCAACTTTTTTTGTGCATCATTCTGACATGATCTTCTGTCGATTACAATAATTCGTTCTATGCTATCTTTTTGAAAGCGCCATAACTGCTGCGGACACATTTTGCAGACATGCAACAGCCGACTTAGCCTAGCGATGCTTTCGCATTAATAAGACAGTGATTACTTAGTAATTTTTAAGTACTTCCTGTTACAACTCGACTGCACCTTGAAGGATTTTCACAAAAAAAGTTTAATATATACTTATTGTATAGGTTTCTCAGTTGGTCTTTTGATGAAAGATCGGAGGTATTGTACAGAGCAAGCTATTCATCAAGGCCCTAGGTTATTGTGCATAGACGGTGACGCATTGACACCACTGCTTTAAAATTTTCACTGATAACTCTTTTTCGTCTAGACCTGCCCTGTGAGCTTATCTCTCATAAGCTACATATCCCTTTCGAAGCGGTAGCTTGAATACTAGAGGTAACGGTCAGAGGTCGCCATGTACATCCCGTGACCATCAAGGCTCAGCCACCGTCACACTTTTAGAGCAGTCTCCTATTGTCTTACAGACAGCTGCAGCTATCCCGGCAGATTACGAAACAGGAGTGTGAATTTCCGTGAAGTAGAGGAGCTATATTGTTCTAATTTCACTGGCGTCTTTGACTGCCGGAGGAGAAGGACGAGGAAAAAATTTTATTGTACTCTAGCGCTTCTTTCTGCGGTTTTGGGACATCACAAGAGGTGTTCTATCCTTAGTTGTATCACCAAGAGTCCTCTCTGTCGACATCGTTAGGTTCTAACAAATTGTCGGTTGTCCTCAGTCGAGGGCTCCACTGGCCACTGCCGCCCGTTGAGCTCGCTCTACCAGACCTTTTTGGTCTTCACAGCAGTCGCTGGAAAGCAGAATCTCTCTTTGTTCTGCACTTGGGTGTTGCATCTTGGGGACCATGTCTTTGTTTTGACAGTCCCATGTGGTCTGATCTAGTGTGGGTTCCTCGTCGCACCACGGACATTTGTCCATTTTCATCGTAGGGTGCATTTTGTTTAGTATATGTAGGTTGGGTAATGACCTGTCTGTAATTGTCTCCAAGCGACAGCTTCCTCTCTGTTGAGAGATTTGTGCGGTGGGGGACATCGCTTTCTTCTGCCTTTAGTTTTCTAGTATGGCCAACTATTCCTTGCGTGCTGGCACAAGTTCCGCGGTCTGGTCGGATGATCGGAAAATGATGTATCCCTGAGCTAGGCTGTCAGCCTCTTGATTTCCTGCCACTGCCGTGTGTACAGGTACCCACAGAATTTTGTGTGTTCTTGTCGTTTTCTTCTTCAGAGTATATAATTCTGTCGCTCACTGCGACGAGTATAGGGAGCGCGTGACGACCTATCCTGCCATTCATGTAATTTCAGCAGGCTCTTGAGAGCCGTAAGTATTGTTAGCGAACGCCCGGTTCTAAAGCCGCCGCCAACGCTACCGCAACGGCTCCTTCCTCGGCCTCTGCTACCGTGCAGTCTCGCATAGACGTGCTAGACATTTCGTGTAGACACACTTAGAGAAGGGGAGAAGAAGACGAAGTTGTTCTGTATCAGAACGCTGCCTTCACGTCTGTGCAGTTTTTGGTAATTTGTGCTATAAGACAAGGCCGATCCCGGAGGCGGTGCAATACCGGGCCAACCGGTGGCGGGAGTGAAGCATCCTTCAAACTCTCCGCCACATTTCCAAAAATAAGTCCAATTGGACCCGTAACAGATATTCTACTTTCCTGATTATTCACCAACTAGCCCACACCTAAATACTAATCGGCGCTTGGGGAAAGGAAATGGCACAGTATCTACCTCACGTAGTGGCCGACACCTCAACCGCGCTGAAAGGGAAGGGATAAAAGAGGGACCGAGAGAAGAAAGGAAGAACGAAGTGCCGTGGTGGAGGGCTCCCGAACAATTTAGACCACCTGGGGATCTTTAACATGCACTGACGTTAAACGTCCCCAGGTGGTCTACATCATTCTGGAGCCCTCCACTACGGCACCTCTTTCTTCCTTTATTCTCTCAGTCCCTCCTTTATTCCTTCCCTTACGGCACTGGCACGGTTCAGGTGTCAGCCGATATGCGAGACACATACTGCGCTATTTTCATTAACAAAAAAAGCAATTTTCATTTTTTCCCGCCGCGGTGGCACAGTGGTTAGCGTGCTCGGCTACTGATCCGGAGTTCCCGGGTTCGAACCAGACCGTGGCGGCTGTTTTGAAGCGAAAAGCTTCACTGCGCTAGTCAACACCACGCTTCGCACGAGCCGGCGTATGTCGGAGCACGAGTGACGTCACGCACGGCGCAGTTTCTCTCTCTCGCTTCCTAGTCACTAGTGCGCATGCGCCACCAGTAGCACCGAGCCACAGGTGTACCGCCGCTGCGCAGCGCCGCGCATTTCCTCAAAATCCAACATCGATTTTCAGTTTTCGCTTTCCTCTTTCTGCCCCGCCGCGGTGGCTCAGTGGTTAGGGCGCTCGACTACTGATCCGGAGTTCCCGGGTTCGAACCCGACCGCGGCGGCTTCGTTTTTATGGAGGAAAAACGCTAAGGCGCCCGTGTGCTGTGCGATGTCAGTGCACGTTAAAGATCCCCAGGTGGTCGAAATTATTCCGGAGCCCTCCACTACGGCACCTCTCTCTTCCTTTCTTCTTTCACTCCCTCCTTTACCCTTCCCTTACGGCGCGGTTCAGGTGTCCAACGATATATGAGACAGATACTGCGCCATTTCCTTTCCCCCCCAAAAAACCAATTATTATTATTATTTCCTCTTTCTCTCCCTCCTTTATCCCTTGCTTTACGGCGCGGTTCGGGTGTCCACCGAGATATGTGAGACGATTACTGTGTCATTTCATTTCCTCAAAAGCCAAACAAAACAAGTGAGCCAACGGCGTTCATAGAGTTCATTGGTGTTGACAACTTTGCAAAGACCGTTCATTTTCAGGAAAGGTAAGGCGCACAACCGGCTCCGTGGGCCACTGGAGACCTCAATCTCGCTTTCGCTTGGTATATCCTGGATTAGCTGTGCTAATCCACAGTAATTTTTATAGAAGCGAAACGCTAAGGCGCCCGTGTGCTGTGCAATGTCAGTGCACGTTAAAGATCCCCAGGTGGTCGAAATTATTCCGAGCCCTCCACTACGGCACCTCTTTCTTCCTTTCTTCTCTTAGTCCCTCCTTTATGCCTTCCCTTACAGCGCGGTTCAGATGACCGCTGGTACGTGAGACACATACCAGGCCATTTATTTTTCCACAAAAACCAATATTCATTTCATTTTATTTATGATTTTAAAGTTTTGTTTCCAGTTTGTCCAGGTTAATCTTGTAATATCTCGCTATATTTGTGATAAATGCCTCTTGATGTGCAAAGATTAAATTAATGATTAAGAGCGGACGCGAGGTGATGAATATTTTACGCAATGTGGGCCCAACACTGAGCAAACTTTGAAAAAAAATTATCTATGTTCGGTCCGAGTGCCAGTGCAACATCGAGCACTTCATGCATTAACGTGGACCGTATCGTCGTCAGGGTTTGACGGCTTCAGTAGCACTTCTGCATTTCCTCGTGCACTTTAGTGTCTGTGTGCTCTGCGCAGGCCTTTCAAATGTTCGGAACCCTGTCTAATCTGTGAATCAGTAACGAGGTATTGCCATTATGGTGCAGCAACTTGTGTCATTGTTTAATCATCCTCTATACATTTCGTCTTCTGCTCTGATCGCGCTACTTTGTATTTGCAGACATATATATATACTTTTGCGAGAAAATAACACGGATTAGCAGGGAATTCGACATTGCTCGTTTCAAGCAATCAACAATGGCAGTCTTTTCAATCCACTATGACCTCCTCATCTTGTTTTTCTTTCAAGTGACAGAAACAAATGCAGCTGGAAAGGAAACCTGTTAAAATATCCACCCGCCACGGTGGCTCAGTGGTTAGGGCGCTCGACTACTGATCCGGAGTTCCCGGGTTCGAACCCGACCGCGGCGGCTGCCTTTTTATGGAGGAAAAACGCTAAGGCGCCCGTGTGCTGCGCGATGTCAGTGCACGTTAAAGATCCCCCGGTGGTCGAAATTATTCCGGAACCCTCAACTACAGCACCTCTTTCTTCCTTTTTCTTTCACTCGCTCCTTTGTCCCTTCCCTTACGGCTCGGTTCAGACGTCCAACGATATGAGACAGATACTGCGCCATTTCCTTTCCCCCAAAACCAATTAATATTATTATTAAAATGTGTTCCTTGCGAAACAGATGGTTGCGGTCTCTGCATGTTGTTTAGGTGTACCAGTGGCGCGTTGCGGACAACTTAGGTGCAGCGCTGGGGGGGGTGAAACTGGGGCATGTGAAGAGGAGCCAACTTCCGCACTAACATTGCGCTTGTCGCAATATATTAATAATGATTGGTTTTTGAGGAAAGGAAATGGCGCAGTATCTGTATCATATATCGGCGGACACCTGAACCGCGCCCTAAGGGAAGGGATAAAGGAGGTAGTGAAAGAAGAAAGGAAGAATGAGGTGCCGTAGTGGAGGGCTCCGGAATAATTTCGACCACCTGGGGATCTTTAACCTGCACTGACATCGCACAGCACACGGACTCCTTAGCGTTTTGCGTTCATAAAAACGCAGCCGCCGTGGCCGAGACTTGTCATCGACTTCCAGTTCAAACAACGGAAGTGACGATAACACTCTCATTTTTGTTTAATTCTCACGAGGAGGTTTTTTCGGCATCGATGCATACACTTCTCCATGCTCATAGAGCGTTTCTATTCCTTCACATCTTATTTTCTCTGTATATTCAATCTAGACGTGCATACATGTCATTACTGCTTGTATGCCTAGAATTCTATCAGTGCATGTCTTCGTATCAAGGGAAACCCCGCGCAAGTATCTTCAATGAGTAGCTTGTTGAAGGTATGTTTTAATGAAATATCAGCAGCGCATTACAGAGCGTGGTACTGAATCGGAACATGTTTATTTTGTAGCGGCGGTGATGCGCAGGGTCATCGCACCTGGTTATGCTGACTCTACTGACACCACTGGCTCAAATTTTAGAGAGTTAGCTCTACTGGTCGCGTTTCGAGCCTCCGAGTTATGGTGATGGATAGAATCCAAGATGGCGGCCTCCAAGTGGATGCCATGGTAACCAAACTACATAATGGAATAAAAAATTAAACGATTGCACTTAAGTCTGCTTAAGAGCGGAGATACGAAAGCCTTTCTCTTTTCTCTCTTTCTCTCGCCATTTCTTAGTTTAATTTTTATTCATTTTTCTTTGTTATTTTTATTCTTGCATTCTATATATTTCCTGTTTCGTTTCTTCTCGGTTTTGTTCGTTCGAATTTTTATTTGTTTTGAACTATCGATATCGTCATTACTATCATCGCTATCACAAACTACCACTATCGCTGTCATCACTGTCATCATCACTAACAGCAGCTATCTTCAAACTGTCACTAGCTACCATTCTCTCTGTCTACCTATACCACTGTCGGTAGCTGTCATTATCATTGTCACCATTTTTAATATCGATTTACATATACATTGTTTATCAACTTTTGCATTTTATTTCAAATACCATACAACTTATGACTGACAGTTCGTGTGCACACTTTTGTAGACTTCTGTCAACAGCTTCTGTCCACGCCACTGATTAGCCAAGGAAGGCTTATGCCTTAATAATAACAGGCGGCAGCGGAACTCCCGAGCATCACAAACTCGAACTAAATTATGCCGATACGGTATACCTATATATCCTTCTCGGGCAGGCATCAAATTTTGGCCGCTGAGTCCCGACATTCGTGTAAAATGTGTGAGCCAACGGTCTGCCGCAGAATGTTCCGGATGGCGTCATACGATTCAACGAATCGTGCAGCATAAGCCTAGTGGTTAACTTAGAGTCTAGCTCGCGGCAGGGATTCGAACCGGCGACCTATGTACCTTAGTTCCACGTGTTTAGGAATTTTCACATGAACATTATAGCTCAACCGTTTCTGGAATAGTGTTCGAGGTCCCAGAATAAATTTGAAGTGCTCCTTACCTCACACTCTTGGATATAACAATAAACACTGCGCTGAACCAGAAAGTAATAAAAATGTATTATTCAATCAACTAAATGAAGAACCTGTAGACTCAGCGAATACATTTACTAAAAACTTATAGTGCGATTACCTTGAACTGCCCGTACAATACGGCGTCACACTGCCGGCCATTGGACTGTTTTCTTTATCGTCTTTACCAATTTACAAAAAAAAAACGTTACTCCTCTGCAAGATTCTGAGCAGCTTATTCTTTTATACACCATTTAAATATTTAGCATTACCGTTGAATTTGCTGTATATAATATCTCATCTTGATGAAATATTCTCCAATAAAAGATCGCCCATACGTAAGTCAAGACTATGAAAATTTCACTTGAGTTTGTTAGGCACGCTTTTTGCGATCACGTACTTTTTGTTGCAGCGTTTAGAAAACAAATATTTGACACATCAGTATGTTATCTCGTTGGCCCTTTCCTGACTTTCCCTGACCCTTAAAGCACTGATTACCACAATCATCTGCCGTTCGCTCCTCGCAGTCACCCTCGGCCATGTTCAAGAGCCCCGTTTCCTCGCGTATGAAACAGGAACCTTAGGCAACCCGCACCACCACTGCACCTGAAGCCGGCGCCCTCTTCTTGCTTCTGCTGTTCGCAACTTTTCTTCGCTCACAGAACCAGAAGCCCGTGCTGTGCACATGTTCTGCGTGTCAATAGTTCCGCAGAACCACTCGTCACTTCGTCTGCGGCGTCTGGAGAGCCAGGCGGACGTCGCCAACGCGGTGGACGACATGACAGAGGCCGCCAGCAAGGACACGAACCAACCGACCTCCGGGCAGAGCGTCGTATAAGAGGTAACCCCCTTGTACTCCACCTGCTGGACAAACTTGCCGTGATCAGTATATATTCTGCAAGCGAGTATTGTGCGACCCTGCAGTGCCCATGCCACACATTTCTCAGCATGAACATAGTTTGACTTGGCCAAGGTGATAGATTGACCACGCGGAGTCAGAACTTGTGGATCGATGTACACAGCTCATTTCCGCTCTTCACTGATGGACAAGCAAGGCTGCGAAGGCTATACAGTGTACGCAGCAGCTTTAAGTTCATCGCGAGCAAGTTTCCATTAAACGATTGAGAAACCACAGTTACGTTGAAAGACGACAGCAAGTTGGCTGAGGCGGTCCTTCGCCAGCTTGATAACGCCCTCAAAAGCAAGGGAGACAGCCCTCCCAGATGAAACAGTTGAAAACTGAAATAGGTGGAAACTACTCATAGTACGGCATGAAATATCTCAAAATACGGAAAAAATTCGTCAAAGACAGACACACTTTTTCATCTTGTGGATGGTAGCAAGGCACACCCCTCTGTTTGCAAACTACGTGCTCGTCTCTAACTACTACGGTGTAACAAATAACGACGTTAATAAATACCGTCATGGAAGCTGGTGCTTCGACCTCGCCTAAAACTTCGTCGGAGACTACCTTATGACACTGTACAATGACCGGGTCTTGAGGATTCTTCGTGGATTTTTTACTCCCAGCCGCTGACAGGCTGGCCCTCCAGGGGCTGGCATAACATGTGTAAAAGAGGGACCCACTGGGCCACTCCTATAGGCGACGAAGAGGGCTCTACCCCCCATCTGCAATTTCAATGGCCAATAAAGTTTACACCACCACTGAGGCCGGCGACGAAGCCGGCTTTTCTGCAGCACAAGCACCTTAACGCTATCTTTAACAAGGGTTCATTTTAATTTAAGTGGCATTGTACAGCGACAAAAATGCCGCTATAGAGTAAAGTTTTTCTTCTTCAAATAGAAGCGAAAATATTCAACCTGCGTAAGGAGAAGGAAAATTTGGGTCCATGAAGTGCAAGCAGACAGTTAAACAGGTTATTTGCTTTTGCTCTCCCAGCTGACTAAAAATGCCTGCCTTGTTCAATCAAACATTCTGCCAACAAAGCCATCGTGTTCCAAGTAAATCTGAAATAAACTTTTCGTTTCTTTTACAATTTTGGAGCATGTGCCTGTTCAATCTCTTAAGAAATATAAAATCCCTGCCAGTTTTCCGGCGACGCACTTCTATCTAGCATAAGCGCTTTACTGGACCGAAAAGGTACAGGCATGGGATTGCCGTCTCCATTTTATCTAAATACAAAAACTAGGTGTTAGTATCAAGAAAAATGCTCTTCCGTCGATTCTCACCCTGCTTCTTATGCTGTATGAAATATATGGAAAAAAATCACAACGATTATACGAACTGATGCAGCGAAGCTGCCACAACAGGGGCTTTTGATTTCCGATTTGCACCCAACGCCTTCCTAATGAATTGCTGAATCTGACATCGCCGTCACTTTTCGTTTCCTATACTACACAAGTTTCTGGTCATCATTATCACCATTAGTCTGACTACGCGCACTGGAGGAGAAAGGCCTCTCCCACATCTCTCCAATTAACCCTGTCCTTTGCTAGCTACGGCTACCCTATCCCCGAAGAGTTGATATATGATCTAATGCGCCCACCTGACTTTCTGCTTCCCCCTGCTACGCTTCTCTTATCTTGGAATCCACTCTGTTACCAGCTGTTATCTTGCCTTCGCATTACATGCTCAGCCCAAGCCCATGTCTTCCTCTTTATGTCGACTAGGACGTCATTAACGCACGTTTGTTCCCTCACCCCCTAAGCGCTCCTTCGGTCTCCTAACGTTACACCTATCATTTTTCTTTCCATGGCTCGCTACATTGTCCTTAACTTAAGCTGATCCCTTTTCATTGTCCTCCACGTTTCTGCCCAAGGGTAAGTACTGGTAAGATAGAGCTGTTATGCACTGTTATTCTGGTGGCTGGAGACTTCTGAAGTGTCCAGATAGGGTAGAAGCCTTCCGGATGGTGGACGCCGGCGGAGAGTGGTCGTGGGTGTGTAGTGGGCTCCTCTCAAGGGCTTGTAGTGAGTGAATCTATCTGGTGGGTGGAAGTGGGTTTCATTCCACTACTGCGTGGGCTTCTGGAGGGTGAGAAGGGTGGAGTCCTTCTGGAAGGTGGAACGGAACGAAGAGTGGAGGTTGTGCGCGTGCACAGGGGCTCCTCTCATGGGCTTTTGGTGCGGTGACACTTTTTCACGGTGCAGGTTGGTGCTGGGTTGCGCTCCTGGGGGATGAAAGGGAGTAAAATGATGCATTTGGTCTAGTGGGTGAGGGCAGGGTTGGTTTATGGATTCTGAAGGGTGGAGATTGGTGATGACTGGGTGTGAGTGGGTGTGTGGGTGTGTAGTAGGCTTCTCTCTTGTGCGTCTGGTGTGTCAAGGTATTCTGTAGTGTGGCCAAGTGTGGAGAGTAGAGCTGGGAGGGGCATCTGTAGGGCAGAGGCTTCACTTATTTGCTGTCACAAGCCGACGCTTGGATTCAGCGGAATGGCACTGCTACTGCTGTCGCAGCAAAAGCATATACCATGACGTTTTGTGCCGCTGTCTTAAATTTTCTTTGCACGTCGTAGGCGTAAAACTAGTGCGAAAATACACTGACACGAACTAATGGGCTAGTTTCAGAGCCAAGCACTATTCCGTACAATTCCTATGGTCTACCGTTTTAAGTTGGAACAAGTGAAAAATATCCGAAGCATCCGAATACCATCACGTGACAAAATACTAATTGAACAGTATTCACCCAACATTTCCGCAACTCAGCTTCTGAGCTGAGGGTAACTACGCACGTAATGTTAGCGCATTAACTTCATCGCTTGGAACCGTCGTCGCAAAACGTCAGTTTTCAACTCAGGGCCGTTTAATTCTGGCCAGGCGTCCCACGCAGCTAAACACATTCCTCTTCAAAATTCTTTTCAAGCCACTGACAAGCCGCTCTTCCTCGTTGTTGAACAGCTGTTTAGATACGTAGCGAAGCGACTTGTCCTCTTCTCCGCTGAAAGACCTCGCTTCGAAGGTGGGCAGCCCAAGGTTCGTGAGCGTGACTTCGTCAGTGCAGAGCCGAACTCTGCCGTCCCGGCGGTTACGGCGGACAACAAATCGAACGGTGAGGTCGGTTCCTTTCACGACTGTATCAAATTCTCCGCCTACTTCTGCGAAAAAAGAGTAAAAGTTTGTAGGACTAGGCTTATCGGCTTAGCGCATGAATGAGCGAAAGCTGTTATAGCTTTGGTTTAGCTATAGCCCGTGGGACAACCCTCAGGTTGCGCGTTAGTCCGCCCTCTTCCTTCCACGGTACCCATCCTCTGGGTTCTTACCTTGGCAGCTACCTTCCGGCTGCGCATTTCTCCGCCATGACCTAGCAACCTGCCCACCGTGACAAGCAGCAGTGAAATCATTTCGCTGAGTAATTTCCTACGCTTGACGCTGTAGGTTAGACGCTATAATGCAGGGCCGTTAGGCTAAACCAACCCTATATCAGCTTTCACTGCAAACATTTACAGAATCTACTGCGGACTGCTTAAGTGCTGTGAATGCGAAAGCATTTGTTTGTCGTCGTGGGCTACTAGCTATGTTTGTTTACTAGTTAGTACTAGTTATTAAGTATTACTAATGTCTCAAAGGCCTTTAGGTTGAAGACCTTTGTGGTATAGGCCTTTAGGATGAACGCCTTGAGGTCAAAGGCATTTCGGGTGAAGGAATTTATGCCAAAGAGCTTTAAGGTGACGGCCTTTAGGTTGAAGACATTTACAGTAAACGCCTTTAGGCCTTTACCATACCCTAAAACGTGTCTTTATCCTAAAGGCTTTCACCCTATAGACAAACTAAAGACCATTTGGTGTCTATGTACACGTCCAGTCCCCTATTAACTCTTTTACGGTTGCTCTGGAAGCTGTGCTGATAATGCCTGTGTATTTTTAGAACCATTTCATCTGGACGACATTGCCGAGTTTCACTGCCAATAGAACGTATGATATTTTAAATAATCACAGGGTGGTTACGACTTTGCAACGCGAAAAGCTCAGCGTTAGCAGGCTTGTGATCGCGAAAAAATACTGAAATACTAGAGTTGACGTATCAGGATTTTCTGGTAATGTAATCACTAATTTGGAAAAATAGGGGTTTTGAGATAACGAGATTTTTGCGGCATAGTGACACCAGTTTTGTCCTACATCAAAAAATCGGGCGAATCATGCTAACTAGACTTAAGTAAATAACTAAACGTTTAACTATGAAAGATAGGCTCCTGATTGCAAGTAGAAATTGGTAGCCGGCCGTTAGTAATAACCGTATAAAGCTTCGAAAGCACAATTACCCTCGGTGCTGTGGCTCGACAAAATTTGGCTATTTCGATTATTTACGCGCAATGGAGGGGTTGCTTTGCCTGCATGCTTCTCTAAATTATATTTTGGCATGATGAAGACAAAACTAGTCACGCCACAGCAGCAAGGGCAATGGCGTTTTTGGAATTCTAAAAACTTGTATGCCTAATACTAACGGCCGGCTACAAATCTCTAATTTCTATCAGGTACCTATTGGTAATAGTCAGAGTTGACTATTAGAATTTAGTTGACGACTTTACTAGTTAACATAATTCGTCTGTTTCTTGATGTCCGCCAACACTGGTATGACTATGCCGCAAAAAGCTTCTCTTTACCTCAAAAATTACTGATCACCTTCCCTGAAACACCAGAGAGTGTATGCCCTAACCACTAGGTCAACACAGGAATGGCCTAATGGTTTAGTCATCCGCCTCGTATTAAGGAGATGCGTAAAGGCTGGACTCGTATGTCTGATGTGCACTGTAACCGGCGGCTGCCCGAAGGTTCTGTTTCGCCCGTGGGTGGCCAGCGGCGGGCTAGCGCAGGTCGAATTTGCAAAACTCGGAAAGGAGAATAAGAGCAGCTAATTATTCAACTACTAAGCCACCAGAGCGGGGGCCTTATATGCGGGAGCTGCTGGGCTCGTAGGTGAATGCTGAATTTTTTTTATCGGTGGTGCTTTGCATCCTTCGGGCCCGGCAGGCTATGCGGACGCGCCGCCGACGCCATCTCTTTTAGGAACGACCTAAGAGTCAACGCTGTAAAAACTTGAAAGTGCGCAGAACACTTTGGTTCATCTCGATGGCCAAACCACATGTATTTTTCATCCGCTCTAGCCTGTCTCACCTCAAAACTGGCACCGAATACATCGTGCATGAAGTGAAATAAGTTAAGGTGGACGTTGTACACTATTACTAATTTATTTGATACATAATAAATTATTACTCCTAGTCGCTGTCCATTGCGTTGGTTAAAAATTGTTTCTTCAACACCTAAAACATTTTCATCATTTCTTATATGCCTTGAGTCTTTGACATTTGTTTCGTCTTCTCTCTGCTAAACAAAATTTCAGTACCCTATTCCACCTCATAAGAAATGAGAAAAACATTTTCCGTAAGGAGGGAGGTCTAAAAATTAGAACGGCAAGTTGGTAAAAGCTCAACAGTCTTTAAACGCAAGGTGGGCAGAAAAATGGCCGACGCCAGCGCTTGTGCTGCCCATTCTTTTTTTGGCTTGCGCTTAACCCTTACAGAATGGTCTGTAGACAGTCTGTAGACATTTTATTCCCTCTATTGTTTTGTTATATGTATTTATTTTTGTCTATTAATAGTCTATAGACTGTGTATAGACAAAAATCTACTAAAAGTGTATGGCCATAAATCTATAGATTGTCTGTAGACTGTCTATAGGATTTGTCTTGCCTATAAACTGTTCCCTGCGCTTTGCCTATAGAAAGTCTACAGATGTTTGACAGAAGTTTAAGGACAGTCTATAGACAGTCTAAAAAAATTTTTTAAGGGAAAGGCAGCACTGTAGCGAAATAAAGAAAGACGGCCGCTGTCAATTTAAAGTGGACGAAAATTTTCACTACGGACAACCAGCTCGCCCAAATGCAACGATGTCAATTCAAATCATATAGATGCAGCTACAGTGCAGCCCGTGTCCAACATTCTTGGACAAAGGTTTTGAATATTAGAAGGCTGTAAGGTACTGGTATAGCAATAGTGAAGGCAATGGTCCATTTTTCCTCAATATCAAATTCTTTCTTTTTTAGCGTTTCCATAGGTCGAATCGGGCCGTTAAGGATGCCATAGAAAACCAACCGGGAACGCATTTGACGATAGCAATAACATTAATAGCAAAACTTTAAAGCCTGCCGACAGAAGATTCGTGTGTATATTGACTCTTACAGTGAAATCTTACAACATATGAAAAAATTGCGACGTTCAAAAATGCTTTTGTCCAGAATTGCTGGGTATGCTATTGAAAAATGTAGGTGTTTCAGTAGGTTCGGGATATAGCATAATGGAACGTTTGGTTTAGTTTTCTATAGTTAGCGTCCCGAAGCGGCTCGGGCTGTGAAGTTTGCCGTAAAAGAAAATTTCGGCCAGCTGGGTTTCTTTAAGGTGCACCCACATTGAACAGCACACGGGCCCCTACCATGTCGCCTCCATTTAAACGTGAAAGACGTGGATTCGACCCGGCTGCGGTGTTAACCCTATAAAACCAAACCAAACGTTCAGTAATCCTGTTTGGTGAGCCGATTCAAACATACATACATTTTTCAACAGGAAGGTTACAATATAGCGATTACCTGCGTTGCCATCACTACCATGGCGTGCGCCGAGCTTCCACCAGAGGGTCGACAGCACGGGGGAGAGAGTGTACCTGGCTTCGACCGTATCCTTTCGGCCCCGGAAGCAGTAGCGTTTGAAGCCCTTGGCATCGTGCCACCCCACCTGGGTTACATTCAACTTCCAGGCCGTGGTGTTGGCGTAGTCGTACCCGCTGACCCTGCCGCTCACGCCGGGAAGCGGGATCTTTCCTGGCGATTGATTTCTGATCATCTCGAGCAAATCCATCACGGTCAAGTCGCCGACTGGTGGCCAGTCTGGGAACGGAGGGCAGCCATCATCAAACTCATCAGCATACGATTGAGCTCATCGTAGAAGAAAGCGCTCACTTTGCGAACTCCAATCACTATTTAAACTCAGGTTCATGAAGTTCGGATCCATTCTCTCACTAAGAGAGTGATCACTGGCTATATGTCGTGCTCGAACGCGTCCTGCCTAAGACCTGCATGTTTTTTTATGTTTTCTTGTGTGCTTCAACTTTCGCGCTGGTTTTCCGAAATCCATTCCTGCTCAAGAAAATTGAATGACCTTAGTTTCAGCTAGGATGCCGACAACCGCTTGCTGTCGAAGTAGTGATTTTATCCTTCCGACTGTGGACGTTACAATTAGCCTTTTCCTTTCCCTCGCTCGCGGCGTTTTTCCTAGCCTAGCCGCTTTCGACATTTCAAATCGATCTATAAAAGAGCTGAATAGATTTTCCTGTCGCAGGCAATCGTTTATTCCCTAGCACATCGAAATGGCAAGTACGGTATTGGTCCAATCACGGCATTAATAAATACATAAGCGCTTAGATTTCAATAATATTAATGAAATCTAAGCGCTTATGTATTTATTAGTAAAAGAGAAACGTAACTGACCACCAAAAAGTACGAGAAAACCTAAAAATTTAAACATAACTTGCTTGGTACACTGCAAAAGTTAATAAATACCATACATCTGATAGGACAAATCTACGAAAGCAGCTGGATTTGCCCTGAATTATTACTTTCATGGTTTTACTCGAATCACTGCTTTTTACCGTAAGCCAGTGCTTCACACGCTCGATAGAAGTTTTTTGAAGGGAACAGGTGGAGGTGGTGAGTGGGTGTGTTTCTGGAGGTTGGCTGTGGAAGTGTGGGCAGCCTCCTCGGTGCGGAGGTAGGTGGAACTTCTGGGGGGAATCTGGCTTTCACACTGCGTCTTCGAATTAGGTTTCGCCGTCGTTTACACAACAGGGAAAGGTGGGCTAGTTGGTGGTTCGTGCTTGTATGCTTATAGTAACCGTGAGAACGAGGTGGGACGACGAGAGAAACAGACAGTGACCGAGGGCGGAACTTCAACTGAGTTTTAACAGGTTTCCTTTCCGGCTGCATTTGTATCTGTAACTTGAAAGAGAAACACGATGAGGAGGTCGTAGTGGATTGAAAAGACTGCCATTGTTGATTGCTTGAAACGAGCAATGTCGAATTCCCTGCTGATCCGTGTTAATTTATTTTCTCGCAAAACTATATTTGCAAATACAAAGCAGCGCGACTAGAGCAGGAGAGGAAACGTATTGAGGATGATTAAATAATGGCACAAGTTGTTGCACCATGATTGCAATACCTCGTTACTGATTCACAGGGTTCTGAACATTTGAAAGGCCTGCGCAGAGCACACAGACACTAACGTGCGCGAGGAAATTAGCAACTGCTACAGAAGCCGTCAAACCCTGAACACGATACGGTCCACGTTACTGCATGAAGCGCTCGATGGTGCACTGGCAATCGAACCGAACATAGATAATTTTTTTCCAAAGTTTTCTCAGTAATTGGCTCACATTGCGTAAAATATTCAGCACCTACCGTCCGCTCTTAATCATTAATTTAATCTTTGCACATCAAGAGGAAGTTATCACAAATATAGCGAAATATTACAAGATTAACGTGGTCAAACTGGAAACAAGACACTAAAATCATAAATAAAATGAAATGAATATTGGTTTTTGTGGTAAATAAATGGCCTAGTATGTGTCTCACGTACCAGCGGTCACCTGAACCGCGCTGTAAGGGAAGGCATAAAGAAGGGACTAAGAGAAGAAAGGAAGAAAGAGGTGCCGTAGTGGAGGGCTCCGGAATAATTTCGACCACCTGGGGATCTTTAACGTGCACTGACATTGCACAGCACACGGGCGCCTTAGTTTTTCGCTTCTCTAAAAAATTACTGTGGATTAGCACAGCTAATCCCGGATATACCAAGCGAAAGCGCGATTGAGGTCTCCAGTGGCTCACGGAGCCGGTTGTCCGCCTTACCTTTCCTGAAAATGAACGCTCTTTGCAAAGTCAACGCCAATGAACTCTATGAACGCCGTTGGCTCACTTGTTTTGTTCGGCTTTTGAGGAAATGAAATGGCACAGTAACCGTCTCACATAACTCGGTGGACACCCGAACCGCGCCGTAAAACAAGGGATAAAGGAGGGAGAGAAAGAGGGAAGCAAAAACTGAAAATCGGTGTTGGATTTTGGGGAAAGGCGCTGCGCAGCGGCGGAACACCTGTGGCTCGGTGCTACTGGTGGCGCATGCGCACTAGTGACTAGGGATGGAGAGGGAGAAACTGCGCCGTGCGTGACGTCACTCGTGCTCCGACATACGCCGGCTCGTGCGAAGCGTGGTGTTGACTAGCGCAGTGAAGCTTTTCGCTTCAAAACAGCCGCCACGGTCTGGTTCGAACCCAGGAACTCCGGATCAGTAGCCGAGCACGCTAACCACTGTGCCACCGCGGCGGGAAAAAATGAAAATTACTTTTTTGGGGGAAAGAAAATAGCGCAGTATGTGTCTCGCATATCGGCTGACACCTAAACCGTGCCAGTGCCGGAAGGGAAGGAACAAAGGAGGGACTGAGAGAATAAAGTAAGAAAGAGGTGCCGTAGTGGAGGGCTCCAGAATGATGTAGACTACCTGGGGACGTTTAACGTCAGTGCATGTTAAAGATACCCAGGTGGTCTAAATTGTTCGGGAGCCCTCCACCATGGCACTTCGTTCTTCCTTTCTTCTCTCGGTCCCTCTTTTATCCCTTCCCTTTCAGCGCGGTTGAGGTGTCGGCCACTACGCGAGGTAGATACTGTGTCATTTCCTTTCCCCATGCCCCGATTAGTATTTAGGTGCGGGCTAGTTGGTGAATAATCATGAAAGTAGAATATCATTTCCTTTCCCCATGCCCCGATTAGTATTTAGGTGCGGGCTAGTTGGTGAATATTCATGAAAGTAGAATATCTCGTATGGGTCCAATTGGACTTATTTTTGGAAATGTGGCGGAGAGTTTGAAGGATGCTTCACTTCCGCCACCGGTTGGCCCGGTATTGCACTGCCTCTGGGATCGGCTTGCCTTTAGCGCGTCTTTACTCTCCTGTTTTTCTATCCCATCTTTCAACTCTCCTACTATCTGCACGTGGTAGCGATTGTGGCTCGGCTTGAGCCAGTGGGCAGGCCTGTGCACTTTCCTTTTCTTTCTTCCTGGCAACAACTTCTCTCTCTCTCTAATCATGAAAAGCGGCAGAGCGAAGCAAGAAGGACGAGAGACACGAGAACACAAGACAAGCGCTTGTCCTGTGTTCTCGCGTCTCTCGTCCTTGTTGCTTTGCGCTGCCGCTTCCCATGAGGAAAAGCGCTGCAGCTCCTTCTCAGAGTACATCTCAACTGCACTACGAGAATTGGTTTGAGGAAAGGAGAAGCAACAGTCTCACATTTTGAGGGTGGTGGCGAAAGACTTTTATTGCCTGGAAGAGAGTGCATACAGGGAGGTATGATTGGACCGCTTGTTAAGTGGCCGGCCCTCACAGACTAGGCGGGGTTCCTGGTACGGGACACCAGTGGCGTCGGCCGCTGCCCGGATGCGCTCAACCAGGGCCGTTTGGGCCTGCAGGTCAGAGCAGCCGAGCATGGTCGCCTCCCAGTCCTCCAGGGTGGGGTGGAGTGATGGGGATATTGAATAACTTTATCTTTCACGGACCCCTTATAGCCGAAATTTTCAGTGGTGGGTCGGCTCCTGGTCGTGGGTGGTGGCCGGCAGCCCGTGTCAGACGGTGACTTCTCCACCCACTACACTAGGCTCAGTTGCGAGGTCCGGTCGGAGCAAGAGACCACGACCTCCAACCCTCCGTGTCCGCGAGGGACCATTGGGCTGGTGGATGTATGGAGGTACCATTGTCGGCATATGAACCTAATGTGGTCGAATGTGGCTCTCGGGACCCCACAGAGGGAACACTAAGGGGTGTGAGCAGAAGCGAAGACTAGCGTAAGTAGCGCTGGGAGGCAATGCTGCGAGCCTGGAGAGAGAATGAGTCCACAATGATTGAAGAACTTTATTGTTGCAAAAGGATTCTCCTGGCAAAAGTGGGGCCCCCACCGGGAGGAGGAGGAGGAAACACTTTTTAAAAAAGAAGAGTTGTTCGAGCTTATGAGTTGGTTCCTCATTTCAGGGCTTCACTGGCTTGAGCTACCCTGCGTACATGTTCTTTGAAGGCCCGTTGGTCCTACAGGTCATCGCTCTTCAGCAGCACGTCCCACCGCTGAAAAGACGTGTTTCTCGTCTGTAGTGTGTTTGGCTTGGCCCCACATTCTTACACAATGTGAAGAGCGTAGGGCGGGCCTGGCACAAGATGCATCTGTAGGTGTATAATGCTCGGAGTATGAGATGTAGTGTATGGAGAGTGTGGAGGTTTGGAATTGTGTTCGTCTGTACCTGACGCAAGAGACAGCATATCGGGTGCCTAATTTCCTGGGGGAGAAAGTGTCTCTTCTGAAGACGCTCTAACTCGAGGCGTGCGTTATACCTGGAAGGTAGAGGGATAAAATCGGGCACAGTGTATGACCCTGCTCAGTTGATAATGCTGTCGCGACCACCGTTTATGGTCGCGACTTGGTAGCATGTCCGTCTTTCCGGAGGGGAACGCTACCGCGTGCAGGTTTGAACGAAACCGGAAAGAGATCAGACAAAACAAAACAAAGCCGTATTTGTAATTTAAAGGAAAGGAGCCAATAAAGAAGGAAAGCACCAAGAAAAACACACACTCAACACCCGTACCACCGTTTATAAAACGATGACCCGTACAACACTACAGATTAAAGGTAAGTGCTCATTAGGTACTGAGCGTCCAAGGTGAAGCGGTGATGTCTTGCAGGCATAGCGATTGTCCGGACCCCGTAGAGTATCTGTTACGGGTCCAATTGGACTTATTTTTGAAAATGTGGCGGAGAGTTTGAAGGATGCTTCACTCCCGCCACCGGTCGGCCCGGTATTGCACTGCCTCAGGGATCGGCCTTGTCTTTAGCGCGCCTTTCTTATCCTGTCTTTCTATCCC
The DNA here is from genome assembly GCA_030143305.2 of Amblyomma americanum. Taxonomy (NCBI): domain Eukaryota; kingdom Metazoa; phylum Arthropoda; class Arachnida; order Ixodida; family Ixodidae; genus Amblyomma; species Amblyomma americanum. The sequence continues at coordinate 80,614 of JARKHS020006408.1, forward strand.
ATCTTTCAACTCTCCTACTATCTGCACGTGGTAGCGATTGTGGCTCGACTTGAGCCAGTGGGCAGGCCTGTGCACTTTCCTTTTGTTTCTTCCAGGCAACAACTTCTCTCTCAAGGCGGACACGGGTGGTTGTAGTGTGACGCGTTGCTGGCGTTAGGTCGAAGAAAGCGGCGGAAGGGAGCGAGGTAATGCTAGGAGCGGTGAGGAACACGGGGAGACGCCGGTGGACTCCCGTCAGCAGCACGAAGAACTTGGCAACAGCAGAAAGAACAAGCGTAGCCTAGGCCCGTCGACGGCAGCCCGATTTATCAAGCGGCTTACTTTCAAGAAACTTTCGGGATAGGCATCTGCTGTAAACCGAGAATGTTGGAGAAGGGCTAGCTTTGCCTTATCGTAATCGATTGGATCAGTTGGAGACAGTCGACCGAACACACGGAGAGCCTCCCCACTCAGACATACTCAGTGCAGTAGCCCATTTTTCTTTGGGCCAGCTGTGCCTTTCTGTGGTACGCTCAAAACGCTTAAGGTATGCATCCAAATCATCCATGCGACCGTCGAAAGGCCGGATCAACTTGTAGGCTAACAGCTGCTTAAGGCTCCGGTGCGGGTTCTAGACCACCCGCCCCCCCCCCCTCCAGCTTCTGCGTGCCTTAATTGGAACTGCAACCTACGGTCTTCAGCCTCTTCTAGCGATTTTGCATGCTCGCGTTTGTTTTGTGCTTTACGCTCCTCAGCCTGTGCTTGCGTTCGGCTTCTGCTTTCGCCTTGGCGTGCTCACGTACGGGTTCTGCTCGCGCCTTTTCATGCTCGCGTTGAGCCTCGCGTTCGGCTGCACGTGCTGCGCGTTCCTTCCCTTGCTCGGCAGGCACCCACGTGCGCAGCTCGCTTTCTTTCAACCCCAACTCTTTCCCTAACTCAATTAACTCCGTTAGCGTGCTCATCGTTTCATCATGAAAAAAAGTCTTCAATATAAGGTAAACGGCTTCGTTCTGTCTTGGACGCCAATTGTCGAGAATTGGTAGCGCGTCCCCGACATTCCGAAGGGGAACGCTATCGCGTGCAGGTTCGAACGAAACAGGAAAGAGATCAGACAAAACAAAACGAAGCCGTATTTATAATTTAAAGGAAAAGAGCCAATAAGAAAAAAATACACAAAGAAAAAAGAATTGCTGACGGCCTAGCTCTTTTTGGTCAGGATATATGTAGTGAAATCGCCGAGATTTCTGCATTGTAAAAGTGAATTCGCCAAATGTGCCTTTATTCATGGTTAAAGCTTGAGCCGTCGTGGCGGAGTGGTAGTGTCTCCGCCTCAAACGCCATAAGCCCTGGTTCGATTCCGGGCTTGTGCCGGTATTCGCCTGGCTGGAATAAAGCTGCCCAGTTCGCGTCTCAATGATCCTGTTTTCCTCGACTCTACAGGTACCGGCGTTTTTTATTCAGGGAGTGTGCGGGGGGTTTCAGTGGCTCCCATAGATGCCGCCACCAAATACGATGGTTAGCGTTTAAGCGCAGACTCTGTTAAGGCGCGTTTATACTCCGGCGTAACGCGCGCGTGCGCGCTGCACAGCGACGTCACGTCAGCCAAAGTTTGACCCTCTATACTCCAACTGCGCTTGAGCGCCGACGCGTTCGGCGCCTTCGGCGCACTCTGACCGCAATGGCGGAGACGTGGAGCTTGTCTCCATTTCGCGCTGAGTGCGCCAGCCGCAGCCGGCCCGGCCAGGCCGGTTCGGCTCCGCGGCGAGGCACGCATTGTGACGTCATGTGCCACCTCGGAGCACCGCCACGGCGAAATCGCAAGTTCACGGCAAGTAAAGCATTCGCTTTAAAAAATTGGCATTGGCTTAGCTCGGCTATGCCAAGATATACGGAGCGAAGGCTAAGACATAGCATGGTTAGCCTTGGTTAATCTTGATTGCAAGTACATGTTAGTCTGGTTGTATAGCTATGTGGTCGCATTAAAGATGACACAACAGTGGTTGGGGCGCAGGCGAGCTCTTCTTTTCAATCCTCCGACGTGTTATCAGGCATGCGACTAAGGAGAGCGCAACGACGAGGAACGCGGTGTGACGTCATGCCAGATAGCGCGGCGAGCGCGCAAAGCACAGTAACCGTCTCACATATCTCGGTGGACACCTAACCATGCCATAAAGGAAGGGATAAAGGAGGGAAGGAAAGAAGAAAGAGTAGTAAGTAGTTTTATTAAAATGATAATAAAAAGGAATGAAAAGATTTTTGCTAGCCCCGGCATCTGCCGTCAATACTAAACCACCTGAGCTGGGGCAGCGGAATAAAAAAAAGGACCGCAGGCAGAATGAAGAAATGAAATGAAAGAGGTGAAGGGACAGGAAGAGAGGGGGAAAGAGAAAGAAGAAAGAAAAATTTTAGTTACATTTTGAGGAAAGGCGCGGCGCTGCGCAGCGGCAGAAGACCTGTGGCTCGGTGCTACTAGTGACGCATGCGCAGTTGTTGTTAGGGAGCGCGAGAGAGAAATATGCGCGGCGAGGCGCGCGTTGTGACGTCATGTGCCTCCTCGGAATGCGGCCACGGCTTTCTTCCTTCTTCCTTTCCTCTTTCACTCCCTCCCTCATCCCTTCCATTACGGCGCGGTTCAGGTGTCCAACGATATATGAGACAGATACTGCGCCATTTCCTTTCCCCAAAAAACCAATTATTATTATTATTGAACTCGCATATTCACGGTTAGTAAAGCTTTAGCTTTAAAAGAGTGAGTTGCCCGTCCAAGCAGCCTCCACTATTTCTCCTTATTCAACCCCTGATCACCCATACATTCCGCTGAGTTTCCCTCAGAAACCGCTAGTGCAATCAACACTATAGCTGCCAAACAAATGGGAGCGATGCAGCAACAGCCATACAAGCTCAGGCGCAGCTCATACAGTCCATGACTGACAAGATAGAAACCGCGATCAACACGCGCTTGGACAAACTTGAATCCAGCATCAACAAGCTTTTCGAACTTGTACTTTATCAGGAATTGCCTCGCAAGCAGGACGTAGCGCTACCCGCGGCCTGTCCTCATCCAGTTTCTGCAGACCAGCAACTTGGCACAAAATAGCACGCGAAAAGGTCGTTTACGACGCCAATCCACTACACCAATAGGAACATTTATATGGCAGTGTAACTGCCGCAGAATACGCCATAGCAAGCGCAGCATATATCGTAAAGTCCGCTAATCCCCCCCATGTCATCTCTCTGCAAGAGATGGAAACCAATCGCACTCATATCCGCCGTTACCAGATGGCAGCCCCTACGCCGCGTATGCCAATTTCACGCTCGCATCAATGCCGGTGCTAGACTGTACACCCACAAGCACGCCCGACAGCAAGGGCAATCATTATCCAAGAAAGAGCTCAGCTCACCAGCGCACAGATGGCGGCTGCGTTTTTATGGAGGCAAAACGCTGAGGCGCCCGTGTGCAGTGGGATGTCAGTGCATGTTAAAGATAATAACAATAATAATAATAATTGGTTTTGGGGGAAAGGAAATGGTGCAGTACCTGTCTCTATATTGGCGGATACCTGAACCGTGCCGTCAGGGAAGAAATAAAGGAGGGAATGAAAGAAGAAAGGAAGAAGAGGTACCGTAGTGGAGGACTCCGGAATAATTTAGACCACCTGGGGATCTTTAACGTGCACTGATATCGCACAGCACACGGGCGCCTTATCGTTTTTCCTCCATAAAAACACAGCCGCCGCGGTCCTGAGGGAAGGAAATTGCAATGAAAATTGGTTTTAAGGGAGGGAAATAATAATAATAATAATAATTGGTTTTGGGGGGAAAGGAAATGGCGCAGTATCTGTCTCATATATCGTTGGACACCTGAACTGCGCCGTAAGGGAAGGATAAAGGAGGGAGTGAAAAAGGAGGGAAATACGCTTGTATCGCTATTCTCGCCAAACACCCGCACCACGCCAAAAGAGAAGTGAAATTCCTTTCCTTACGGCGCGGTTCAGGTGTCCACCGAGATGCGCCATTTTTCACTCACGGCCAAAGACGCCGACGACACCGGCTTTTCTGCTACACAGCTCCTTAATCCTGTCGCGTTGAAAGTGCCTCTCTCGTGGTTGTGCGGGAACAGCACGAGTCACAAGCTCGGCTTCCGCCTGAACGAAAAGAAGAGAAAAAAAACTGTTGTCTGCATCCGCCTTATGACGCGGAGAGGTGGTTTAACTATGTCGGAAGGGTACCAGAGGGCTTAAATTCCAACACGTCAGCTCCAAACCACCTCAAAGCAGTGCGAACAGCACGAAGGACTACGACCGGTTCAGATGACTGCTAATGGAGCCAACAGGTTTCGCCAAGCATATAATCTTTGCCATTGCACGAAACGCTCTAAGGTGCACTGGGTATGTCAGTGAATGTAGGCCTTTTACACCGAAAGCTATAAGATTTCCCTCCATGTGCGCGAGTTTGACCTTGAACCGAGGAGAAACCACATGACAGCTATAACGTAACTCAGCCGCCGTCGCCAGTCTTCAGTCGCGGAGGTCCCGGTCGCCATGCTGTAGGCGTGCATGCCAGGGGCGGGGAGCAGGGGACCTCCTACACCAGTGGAAATAGTTTTAATCCCAGCCATCCGCCGCCGCTCCCGCGGATACAGAGGGGCCGTCGGCGTTCATCGAAGTTGTCGTTGACAACGTTCTAAAAAACTGGTTTTTTGGGGAAGGAAATGACGCTGTATCTCGCTTTCACTGTGGACACTAGAACCGCGTCTTAAGGGAAAGGATGAAAGAGGGAGTGAAAGAAGGCAGGAAGAAAGGTGTGCCGTAGGAGTGGTGTCCACAATTATTTCGGCACTACGGCATCTCCGTTTCTCTCTTTCTTCTTTCAGTCCCACTTTCGTTCCTTCCCTTACGACTCGGTTCGGGCGTCCACCGAATGTGAGAGTTACTGCGCCATTTCCTTTTCTAAAAAAAGAAAGAAATTCATTTTTCCATCCGAACGCGGCCTGGCATAGGAAAGGTCCAGTAGCTAGTTCGCATCTAGCAGAAGTAGTGGTGGTTTAATAAAGTAATAACAAAAACCAAGGATAATATTTTTGATAGCCCCGGCATCTGTCATCGAACTGAAGCACCTAAGCTGGGGCAGCGGAAGTAAAGGGTAGCATGCAGAATGGAGAAATGAAATGAAAAATGTGAAGGGCAGGAAGAGAGTAGAGGGGGAGAGGTCATGTACGCAAACTATTTACGCAGTGATAAATGTGTAAAGGTTGCGCGCGTGATTAGCTCATGATGAAGCAATAAAAGCACACGCGCACCGCACTATGTTGACTACAACTGGAGTGGGGCATCCAGTTGTTAATCATCTAAGGTAGCACTCCCAGAGCATTTGGTCACTGCTTGTAACTACCTGGCAGACAAAAGACGAAACGTCAAGCCCGTCTTTTCGAGGAATGCACAGATGCTCACCAAGGTTTGCTCACGGGAGCGCGCACTGCCCAGCGGCCACAATAGTGTCGTGAGGGAATCTCGAAAATGCACTTTGAGAAGCGGAAAGGCGCAGTACCAGATGAACCGCGCCCGATGAGCAGGGGTAGTAAGGAATGAAAGAGACAGGGGCTGTAGTAGATTCAGGGGATGATTTCGACCGCCGAGAGTGCTCTAGCGGAATGGAATGAAGCGACGCTTTAGTAACATCGGCAAAAGTTCACCGTTGCTGTAAAACACATATCATCAAATCACCACATTCCATGCACTCAGCCGCATGACACTGCCACCACCCCACAGTCCCTGCCGCCCTTATCCAGCGTGACATGGCAACAATTAGAGACGGGCTGCTTTATTTCACCCTGTCGTCTCTCATGCTTTCACTACAGCTTCCCTCCTGATTGTAACACTTGTGGCGTGCCTAGATCCACACTTTTCTACCACCTTTGGGAATGTCCTTCCCCACAGGCAGTACCCCCATCCCTAATCCCACCCATTTTCCCTGGGAGGCTGCTTTACAGAGCGCTAAGCCCGGCATCCAGAAATCGCTGCTGTAACGGGCTTTATGTGAAGCACAAGCCTGTGGATTCCTGGACTAGCAGGAGACCACCCTGGAATATTTCTTTTCATCGAACAAAAGTTGTTTCCTTCCATCCATCAATCCATCCATACATCCATCCGTCCATCCGTCCGTCCGTCCATCCATCTCTCCATTCATTCATTCATTAACCCATCCATCCATCCATCCGTCCGTCCGCCCGTCCGTCCATCCATCCATCCATCCATCCATTCATCCATCCACCCGTCCATCCATCCATCAGTCCGTCCGTCCGTCCATCCATCCATGCATCCGTCCGTCATCCATCCTTCCATCCATCATCATCCATCCATCCATCTACCCGTCCGTCCGTCCGTCCGTCCATCCATCCATCCATCCATCAATCCACTGTTATCCTGACGACTCGTTTTTGCGATGAAGTGTAGTGCAGAACCATGCGTCGAATCCACGCATCTAGCGAATTGCAGTTATTGCGGTTATGTTTAACGTGCACTGACATCGCACAGCACACGGGCGCCTTTAGCGTTTTGCCTCCATAAAAACGCAGCCGCCGCGGTAACCCTGGATATCCGGATCAGTAGCCGAGTAACCACTGAGCCACCGCGGCGGGTTGAGGAAATGAAATGATGCAGTAACTTTCCCGCTTATCTCACGGGGCACCCCAACCGGTAGCTACAGCTTGCTGAGTGGAACTTGGTCCCGTGACCAACAACGTGACGAACCACGTGATCAGCCACGGCGCCACGCCTCCGGAAGCTGCTTTGCACCACGTGACCAACCACGCGACACACGCGGCGCACCCACAGGTTGGCGCGCAGCCACGCTGAATGCTCGAAATGCTACCGTAATGTAGTTATCGCTACAAAAGAGGTGCCGTAGTGGAGGTCTCCACAATAATTTCGATCACCAGAGGATCTTTAACGCGCAGTGACGTCGCACAGAACACATAAGCCTTATGCGTTTCGCCTCCATCGAAATGAGGCCGCCGCGATTGGGTCAATTTTGCTTTCAAGCTCGTAGTTTTATGTTTGCTGGAGCCAATGAGCGTACATACAAACTTTCTCTAAGTGTGTCTAACCAAAATGTCTAGCACGTCTATGCGAGACTCCACGGTAGCAGAGGCCGAGGAAGGAGCCGTTGCGGTAGCGTTGCCGGCGGCTTTAGAACCGGGCGTTCGCTAACAATACTCACGGCTCTCAAGAGCCTGATGAAATTACATGAATGGCAGGATAGCTCGTCACGCGCTCCGTATACTCGTCGCAGTGAGCGACAGAATTATATACTCTGAAGAAGAAAACGACAAGAACACACACAAAATTCTGTGCGTACCTGTACACACGGCAGTGGCAGGAAATCAAGAGGCTGACAGCCTCGCTCAGGGATACATCATTTTCCGATCATCCGACCAGACCGCGGAACTTGTGCCAGCATGCAAGGAATAGTCGGCCAAACTAGAAAACTAAAGGCAGAAGAAAGCGATGTCCCCCACCGCACAAATCTCTCAACAGAGAGGAAGCTGTCGCTTGGAGACAATTACAGACAGGTCGTTACCCAACCTACATATACTAAACAAAATGCACCCTACGATGAAAATGGACAAATGTCCCTGGTGCGACGAGAAACCCACACTATATCAGATCACATGGGACTTTCAAAACAAAGACATGGTCCCCAAGATGCAACACCCAAGTGCAGAACAAAGAGAGACTCTGCTTTCCAGCGACTGCTGTGAAGACCAAAAAGGTCTGGTAGAGCGAGCTCAATGGGTGCCAGTGGCCAGTGGATCCCTGGACTGAGGACAACCGACAATTTGTTAGAACCTAACGATGTCTGTCGACAGAGAGGACTCTTGGTGATACAACTAAGGATAGAATATCTCTCGTGATGTCCCAAAACCGCAGAAAGAAGCGCTAGAGTACAATAAAATTTTTTCCTCGTCCTCCTATGGCAGTCACAGACGCCAGTGAAATTAGAACAATATAGCTCCTCTACTTCACGGAAATTCACACTCCTGTTTCGTAATCTGTCGGGATAGCTGCAGCTGTCCGTAAGACAATAGGAGACTGCTCTAAAAGTGTGACGGTGGCTGAGCCTTGATGGTCACGGGATGTACATGGCGACCTCTGACCGTTACCTCTAGTATTGAAGCTACCGCTTCGAAAGGGATATGTAGCTTATGCGAGAAAAGCTCACAGGGCAGGTCTAGACGAAAAAGAGTTATCAGTGAAAATTTTAAAGCAGTGGTGTCAATGCGTCACCGTCTAAGCACAATAACCAAGGGCCTTCATGAATAGCTTGCTCTGCACAATACCTCCGATCTTTCATCAAAAGACCAACTGAGAAACCTATACAATAAGTACATATTAAACTTTTTTTGTGGAAATCCTTCAAGGTGCAGTCGACTTGTAACAGGAAGTACTTAAAAATTACTAAATAATCACTGTATTATTAATGCGAAAGCATCGTTAGGCTAAGTCGGCTGCCGCATGTCTGCAAAATGTCTCCGCCGCAGTTATGGCGCTTTCAAAAAAAGATAGCATAGAACGAATTATTGTAATCGACAGAAGACAATATCAGAATTATGCACAAAAAAGTTGAGGTCAAACGGATGATTATTAATTAATTACACCCAAAATATGTCAAAAAGAGAGAATAGTTCAGAACATAGCGAAATGTGAAAACAAGTAGGTCGGGAGAACTAACCATGGCGCCAAAATTCAAAACGAATCATGGCGCCAAGTTCGAAAGCTCAAAGTGGGCAACTGAAATGAAAACGGGGTATAACAACAGTAAATGTGATTAATTAGGGAAATTTATTTCAGCAATTGGGGAAATTGTTGAATTAACATCGAACCTCACAATCAGTAGAATCATTAAAACCAATTTATAGCTAATAAATAAGACTCTAATAATAAGGCAAAAGGGGCAAAGAGAATCAAAGAGGGCAAAGAGTGTCGAAGGGGCATCAAGCGCCCACGACCCCAGACCAATTCTGCTAGTTCGGGTGCCAGGGCACGCAGGCAACCCCGGAAACGAGGAGGCGCACTCTACTGCTCGAGCATACGTCCACCGAGCAGGCCAAACAGTCGAGAGGGATTGCGCGAAGGACAGACTAATCACCTACAATGAAATCATGCTACACTACAGACAGTAAAGGGTCACATATCCGCCACCACACCCACACCCTCAATAAGAAACAACAGATTATATGGAGGCAACTCTATTGCAGAACGTTTCCTGCACTGGCCTATCTGGCACTAATACACCCGGGTCAATACAAGCACGAATGCTCTCTTTGTGGGGCTCCAAGAGCAAACTTCGAACACATACTCTTCATATGCCGAGCAGTCCAACCACCATCTCGCTGGAACCTCACAAACCTAGCAGTTTAGTAGATCGTGGTCTCTAGCTCAGAGCCGCCCTCACAGAAGGGGCTGGTGGGATTGGCGGGGAAGGTCGCCAGAAGTCATGAACTGATGGCCGGCAGCCGGGATTAAGAACCCAGCCAACCAAGCCTCCCCTAACGCATTCTTCCAATGCGGTTTGCCGCAGTAATCTTTAACGCTTTTGAAAAGATTCTCCCCCTTGGGTGATTCCCATAGTAAATATTTGAACGAAATTGTTTCCGCTTCGACTTAGTGGAACGGGTCCCTGGTTTGAATCCTGGACCAGGAGAAAGAGCAAGACATTTATTGGCACCCGTCACAGAAATTGACAGAGAGTCAAGTCACTCAAATTCCCTGACGAGGAGGATATTTTTTTACCAGCAAGGTTTCCGTGAAAGCTCTGTAGATTTTCTTTGTCGCCGCAGGGACACCCACGGTTAGATGGCAATGAGAAATTACCCGCTTGTTTATATATAGTTAAGGACCGTCTCAGTCACGAGCGGAACTCTCCCGTTCTCGACTTTAGACGCATGGGCTCGACAGATTCTATCATCATCCTCTTCGAACAAAACTGGGTGCCCAAGCACATCTACTACTCCACGGTACTCTACAGGTGCTACCTCTTCAAAAATAAGATCGAGCACTGCCGTAACTACACGCATTCGGCCACCGTGCGAACGTGTGCCCGGCTCCCAAGCAATACCGTTGTCCCGGCTGCGATCAAGTCATCCCCCTGAGGTCCACTCCTGCACGCCGCAATGCAAGGTCTACGGCAATGCAAACCTGACGGCGGACAGAACGCGGAAGACACGTTCTTGTCAAAAAGAGGTACTGGGATGCCAAGTGAGCCGCCGAGGCAAACGCCAGCCAGACTGCCGCCAGTCAGGCTCCACCCAAACACCGCAGCAGCTCCACGACCCGCAAGCCCCAGGCCCCGCCGCTCACATAGAACTCCTTTCCGGTGATGCAGCCTGCTGCACACAAACAGCTGTCCACCCCTAAGAAGCCCAAGACCCGGTCCCGCTCCTGTCCTGCAACACGCCACCAGCCCCTCTGGTCCCACCGAGGCCTCCGCCGCCCCTACCCCCACTCTCCGACCACCACCTACTCCTACGCGCGAACCGCCTGCCAAGAAGTGGGCCGCAACACCCACTGCCTCACTGACCGCACCAACCCCGACTGAGGGAATGCCAGCCCTGCCTCCAAATTTCGAACAACTCATGGAGGCGAGAATTCAAGCCGCGGTGTAGACGGCCATCCAGGCCTTCACAAATCAATTCGCCAAACTCAGTACCCGTCTAGACGAATTTTCTAGCCAAATTGACGAGCTTTTTAAAGAGCAAGAGGCTCGCCAAGCCACAGCGCGTGCTGCAATGCGGCCTAAAGAGAAAACCCGGCTCCACACCGTCTCCAACTACTCCACGGCAAACGACAGCTTCAGTGATGGCGAGACCACGCACTAGCCTCACCATCTGTGGTTCCAAGAGGGGGCTGCTTCACGAGTTCCCAGCTCGGCCAGACGGCCCTCACGTGCTTGCGCTTCAAGAGCCCTCCAATCTCACCCTACTAAGCTACGTGCCCATCGTCTCCTTTTCTCCTACGCCCCCTCGTGTTGAATTTCTTGTACGCCGTGCGCTCACTACTATCTGCTACCACTTCGATGTCCCCGAATTTGACCATCTGCTCATCGAACTCACGCCTCCGCGCACTCGGGATACTAGTCTCTTCATCCTTAACGTGTACAGCCACCCGAAAAACCTGCGGCACGACTTCGACCGACTATTCCCGCTTGCCAAGCGAGGGGGAACACAGCCGACGCCCCCAAGGGGCGCGGGGTATGGCTTGCAGCTGAGCAGGCCGGATTGTCTCCTCCCACATACCCCACCACCCCTACTCCCTCCAAGAACAGCGTCTGCGCAGACACTATTCCTGACCTCACCTTCACACATCGCCTCCCTCACGCTGCGTGGTGTAACACAAGGAGAAGTTCGGTAGTGACCACTACATTATCAAGATTCTCCTACAAGCAGGCCCAACACGTAGACCTTCTCGTCATGCCACCCTCACGAAGTGGGACTCGTTCCGCACCTCCCGAGCAGCCCGCACTCTACACACCATCTCAGGCGTAGCCACTTGGTGCGACCAACTCCGGCGTAACGACCGCGCCATGACTCACCACTGCCCTGCAGAAAGGGCGGATTTTCATCTCCTGCACCTATAGGAGGCCAAGGCGGGTCTCGAACGGAGGTGGCGGCGTCAGCGCTGCAATATAACACTCAGACGCCGGCTGACCCGGCTCAACAAGGAGATTGAGACGCATGCTACAACTCTGTTTCGCAAAAATTGGGAATCTCTCTGTAGCAACCTGGACGGCAACATGAGCCTGCACCAGACCTGGAACCTATTCCGCCATCTCATTGATTTGACTCAGTCTAAGACACACTAGAAACACAACCTAATACACACATCCGAGGCATCCCACAGAAACTCCTTGACGAGCTTCATGATCTCTACTTACCCGCATATCCCTCCGCAGACAACCCTGACTACACAGGCTTCCCCAACGACTTTCTCGACCAACCGGTCACCGAGGTGAAAGTGAGGGCAGAACTTCAGCGCCTCAGCTGGTCCTCAGCTCCTGGTATCGATGTAGTGCACAAAGAATCCTCCAGTACATCGATTCCCCCTATGTCAAAGCCCTAACCGACTACTTCAACGAATGCTGGCTGTGCGGCGCCCTCCCACCTCAGTGGAAAGACGCCAAAGTAGTCTTTATTCCGAAATCTGGCGAACCTCTCCTTCCCGCTACCCTCCCTGCCATCTCTCTTACGTCTTGTGTGGGCAAGCTCATGGAGCTTGCTCTCCAGACCCGGCTTAGCCGGTATTTAGAGAACAACTACCTTATGCCTTCTTGAATGTTCGGATTCCGCCCGGTCTTATCCACCCAGGACGTCTTTCTACAACTTAAGTAACCACATTCTTGACTCCCCTGCGGGCGACACCAAGGCTATAGGCGGCGTCGACCTAACAAAACCTTTCGGAAATGTTTCCCACGCAGTCATCCTAGATGGCCTCCACGCCCTACACGTGGGCCCGCGGATGTACAGTGACGTCCGCGATTTCCTCTCCGAACGAACAGTCACTCTCACTATAGGCGACCATCGGCTGTCCGGTGTCTCAATGGGAGCGCGGAGAACTCCTCAGTATGCTCTACTGTCTCCTATTCTTTTTAATATAGCCCTTCTCCAAACTCCCCCACCACCTCGCCCAAATACCCGACCTACATTTCAGCCTCTATGCTGATGTTATGTTACCTCGCACGTCATAGAGGCAGTGATGCCGACATGGAACGCAGCCTACAGTCGGCCCTCAACATCATCGACTTATACGCTCGCGCGAGCGGTCTAGACTGCTCCTTTTCTAAATCAGAACTCTTCTACCGCCCAGGCCGCACGACCTCGCCAACTCTCCCATCTCACTCACTCTAGGACACCACCCCATTCCCCTGGTCTCCAATATTCGCATCCTGGGCCTCGTCCTTCGCTCCCACGGCGCGCATGGCAACGCCATCCAAATTCTCCAGACCCTAGCCCAGCAAGCCACCCGTCTCATTCGGAGCGTGGCGAACCGGCACGCGGGTCTGCGAGAGCCGAACACTCTCCGCCTCACCCAAGCTTACATCACGAGCCGCACGGCGTACTCATTCCCTTACCTGCCCCTAAAGAAGAAGGAGCGGGACCGCATCAACGCATTCCTCAGGAGCTGCACGAAGGTTACCCTCCGCCTACCCCCCAGCACCTCTATTACCCGGCTCCTCAACCTCGGCACCCACAGCACGTCTGAGGAGCTGGCAGAAGCCACCCTAACAGCACAGCTGACTACCCTGTCGAGTACCGCGACAGGCCGCACTCTACTCTGTCAGCTAGACATCACCCCGGTCACCCATCCTGCCGAGGGGGTTCCCCTATCTCCAGACCTACGCTCCCATCTCATCCTTATTCCAATCCCTAAGAACGTGCACCCCGAGCACGACGGAGAACGCAGGATAGCCCGCGCCAAAGCCCTGCACAATCTCTATGGCAGCAGTCCCGAGGTAGCCTGCGTGGACGCGGTAGCGTACTCGTCGGGCTCCCGCATCGTTCTCGCCGTCGCTAATTCTCAGGCCCGACTAACCGCATCAGGATCCGTCACCACCGACTCATCGGAAATTGCAGAGGAAGCCGCCATTGCACTCGCTCTTTCCTCCACCTCTTCCACCAAAATTATCTCCCACTAAAACTCCGCACTATCAAATTTCGCCAAAGGCCTGATATCCCGCAAAGCGGCTCGGCACCCTTCTTCTAGCATTTTCTGGCACCCCACCCACCCACCCAGCTTCTGGCACCCCACCCACCCCGTAACCCTTATCTAGACCCCCGCACACGCAGGCCTCCCGGGTAACGAGGATGCCCAGTCTCTCGCCCGTGGTCTCACTTTTCGGGCCGGAGTTGGACCTCCTCCGCCATCCCGGGAGCGTCTGCTTACGTTAAAAGATATTCTTGCCTTCTACCGAGATACCCGGCGCGTTTACGCACCGCCGGCTCCCTCCCTAGCCTTAACCCAGGCTTCCCACGGGCGCCGACTATAGACACGAACTGCTCCCTACCCTATTCGAACCCGACCGCGGCGGCTGCGTTTTTATGGAGACAAAACGCTAAGGCACCCGTGTGCTGTGCGATGTCAGTGCGCGTTAAAGATCCCCGGGTGGTCGAAATGATTCCGTAGCCCTCCACTACAGCACGCCTTTCTTCTTTCACTCCCTCCTTTATCCCTTCCCTTACGGCGCAGTTCAGGTGTCCAACGATATATGACACAGATACTGCGCCATTTCCTTTCCCCTCAAGACCAATTATTATTATTGTCCCTACCCTATTCTCCTTCATGCCCGCTACCCCGATCAATTCCTTTCTTCTTGTAAGCTCTGCGGGAAACCGGGAGACTTCCTTCATGTCCTCCTCACATGTCCTGCCTTCCCACACCCTCCCTCCCCCACCACGGCGGTGTCATACTGGGAGACTCTCCTGCCCACCTCCGCTGCTGCTGACCAGTGCCGGATAATTACCGACGCCCTGAAGCGGATAGCCCTCCAAGGGCTGTCCTTTGCCCTGTAAGGACATCCCCCTAAGGGCTGCCTCGTGCCATGTTAGGGGCCTTGCCCCGCTCTGTATTTGGCAATAAATGTTTCCACCACCACCACCACTCTCTTCGTCCTCCTCCCTCTCCACTCCCCCCTCTCACCGGTGCGCCGCGCCGCCGGCAGCTGCTCAGCACCACGTGACCGACCACGTGACCACGTGATACCGCCGCCATGCTGAAGGCTCTAAATGCTAGCATAATGAAGCTATCGCTGCAAAATAAAACGAGGTCAGAGCATCTTCCGTTTTTGTCTGCATGTAGACAGCTCTCCCGATACATAATAATAATAATAATAATTAGTTTTGGGGGAAAGGAAGTGGCGCAGTATCTGTCTCATATATCGTTGGACACCTGAACCGCGCAATAAGGGCAGGGACAAGGGCGGGAGTGAAAGAAGAAGGCAAGAAGGAGGTGCCGTAGTGGAGGGCTCCGGAATAATTTCGACCACCTGGGGATCTTTAACGTGCACTGACATCACAGAGCACACAGGCGCCTTAGCGTTTTTCCTCCATAAAGACGCAGCCGCTGCGGTCGGGTTCGAACCCGGGAACTCCGGATCAGTAGTGGAGCGCCCTAACCACTGAGCCACCGCGGCGGGTCGGTACATCATCTGCAAATTTTCATTTGTGCGAAAGTTACCTCCTTGCACGGTCATTTTCTAGCGCATTTGATGCGGACAAAATGCTGTTTATGAACACATGACTTTTTCTTCGCACATCCGCGTGCGCACGTACTGTCGGCTGCAGAAATGAATGGGGTGGGTGTTCTTGGAAACAAATAATGTGGATTAGCTAATCCAGGATACAAAGCGAAAGCTGTCAGCGTTCACTGTGTCATAGCGTTGGCGTTGATCACGCTCTAGACTCCGATGATGTTGAGAAATCAAAGGGGGCCAAACTGGCTGCATGGGTCAGTGGACACCTAAATTGCGCTTTGATGTACGTGGCAGCTGTGAGACAGAGAGATGGCATGGTGGGCCTGCTGCCTACCCATTGTGCGGAACGCGGTCAAAATAGGTTTCTGCGCAGCGGTGGTTCAAAGGTTAGAGCGCTTGCCTACTGATCTGGAGTACACGGCTTCGAAGCTGACCGCGGCAGCAGCGTTTAAAAGGAGGCGAAAAGCAAAGGCTCTCCTGTGCTGTGGGATATCAGTGCACCAAAGAACCTCAAAAAAGAGAAAATATTTTTTTAGTGAAAGGAAAGGGCGCAGTATCTGTCCCCACTTTCGCCAGGATAATCCTTTTGCAACAATAAAGTTCTTCAATCACTGTGGACTCGTTCTCTCTCCAGGCTCGCAGCATTGCCTCCCAGCGCTACTTACGCTCGTCTTCGCTTCTGCTCACACCCCTTAGTGTTCCCTCTGTGGGGTCCCAAGAGCCACATTCGACCACATTATGTGCATCTTCCGACAATGGTCCCTCCATCCACCCTCCATACATCCACCAGCCCAATGGTCCCTCGCGGACACGGAGGTTGGGAGGTCGTGGTCTCTTGATCCGACCGGACCTCGCAACTGAGCCTAGTGTAGTGGGTGGAGAAGGTCTCCGTCTGACACGGGCAGCCGGCCACCACCCACGACCAGGAGCCAACCCACGACTGAAAATTTCGGCTATAAGGGGTCCGTCAATGATAAAGTTATTCAATATCCCCATCAATCCACCCCACCCGGGAGGACTGGGAGGCGACCATGCTCGGCTGCTCTGACCTGCAGGCCCAAACGGCCCTGGTTGAGCGCATCCGGACACCGGCCGACGCCGCTGGTGTCCCGTACCAGGAACCCCGCCTAGTCTGTGAGGGCCGGCCACTTAACAAGCGGTCCGATCATACCTCCCTGTATGTACTCTCTTCGAGGCAATAAATGTCTTTCGCCACCACCCTCAAAAAGTGAGACTGTTGCTTCTCCTTTCCTCAAACCAATTCTCGCAGCGCAGTTGAGATGAACTCTGAGAAGGAGCTGCAGCTCTTTTCCTCATGGAAAGCGGCAGCGCAAAGCAATAAAGACGAGAGATACGAGAACACAGGACAAGCGCTTGTCTTGTGTTCTCGTGTCTCTCTTTCGTATTTCTTGCTTCGCTCTGCCGCTTTTCATGATTAGAGAGAGAGAGAGAGAAGTTGTTGCCAGGAAGAAAGAAAAGGAAAGTGCACAGGCCTGCCCACTGGCTCAAGCCGAGCCACAATCGCTACCACGTGCAGATAGTAGGAGAGTTGAAAGATGGGATAGAAAGACAGGATAGTAAAGACGCGCTAAAGACAAGGCCGATCCCTGAGGCAGTGCAATACCGGGCCAACCGGTGGCGGGAGTGAAGCATCCTTCAAACTCTCCGCCACATTTCCAAAAATAAGTCCAATTGGACCCGTAACTTTCATGTCTACTTTCATGTTTATTCGCCAACTAGCCCGCACCTAAACACTAATCGGCGCTTGGGGAAAGGAAATGGCGCAGTATCTACCTCACGTAGTGGCCGACACCTCAACCGCGATGAAAGGGAAGGGATAAAAGAGGGACCGAGAGAAGAAAGGAAGAACGAAGTGCCGTGGTGGAGGGCTCCCGAACAATTTCGACCACCTGATGATCTTTAATACCCGCCGCGGTGGCTCAGTGGTTAGGGCGCTCGACTACTGATCCGGAGTTCCCGGGTTCGAACCCGACCGCGGTGGCTGTTGTTTTATGGAGGAAAAACGCTAAGGCGCCCGTGTGCTGTGCGATGTCAGTGCACGTTTAAGATCCCCAGGTGGTCTAAATTATTCCGGAGCCCTCCACTATGGCACCTCTTCTTCCTTTCTTCTTTCACTCCCTCCTTTATCCCTTCCCTTACGGCGCGGTTCAGGTGACCAACGATATATGAGACAGATACTGCGCCATTTCCTTTCCCTAAAAACCAATTATTAAGATCTTTAACATGCACTGACGTTAAACGTCCCCAGGTGGTCTACATCATTCTGGAGCCCTCCACTACGGCACCTCTTTCTTCCTTTATTCTCTCAGTCCCTCCTTTATTCCTTTCCTTACGGCACTGGCACGGTTCAGGTGTCAGCTGATATGCGAGACAGATACTGCGCTATTCTCTTTCCCAAAAAAAAGCAATTTTCATTTCTTTCCCGCCGCGGTGGCACAGTGGTTAGCGTGCTCGGCTAATGATCCGGAGTTCCCGGGTTCGAACCAGACCGTGGCGGCTGTTTTGAAGCGACCCGCCGCGGTGGCTCAGTGGTTAGGGCGCTCGACTACTGATCCGGAGTTCCCGGGTTCGAACCCGACCGCGGCGGCTGCGTTTTTATGGAGGAAAAACGCTAAGGCAGCCCGTGTGCTGTGCGATGTCAGTGCACGTTAAAGATCCCCAGGTGGTCTAAATTATTCCGGAGCCCTCCACTACGGCACCTATTCTTCCTTTATTCTTTCACTCCCTCCTTTATCCCTTCCCATACGGCGCGGTTCAGGTGTCCAACGATATATGAGACAGATACTGCGCCATTTCCTTTCCACCAAAAACCAATTATTATTATTATTGTTTTGAAGCGAAAAGCTTCACTGCGCTAGTCAACACCACGCTTCGCACGAGCCGGCGTATGTCGGAGCACGAGTGACGTCACGCACGGCGCAGTTTCTCTCTCTCGCTCCCTAGTCACTAGTGCGCATACGCCACCAGTAGCACCGAGCCACAGGTGTTCTGCCGCTGCGCAGCACCGCGCCTTTCCTCAAAATCCAACATCGGTTTTCAGTTTTCGCTTCCCTCTTTCCCTCCCTCCTTTATCCCTTGCTTTACGCGCAATCTTGGAAAGAGTGGGTTCCTCGGCTGACATACGCGCCGTCCAGGACAACCGAGACCTACCCTCAACTCTGCGAACTCGCGTGTATGTAGCTCCACTCCCGAAGAACACGCACTCGGACTCACAAAAGGGACGACGAAAGGCGCGAGTGGACTATCTGCGCCGCACACATCGACAGGCACAAAATGCTGTATACGTGGACGCAGCCACGTACCCCGATTCAACAAACGCGGTGGCGGTCGTCTTGGACACCAATTTCAAGGAAATCGCCAGCGCCTCCCTATGAAACTGCTCTCCCACAGTAGCAGAAACTGCTGCAATTGCCCTCGCAATCCAGCACGGCGATGCTACGGGAAATTAGTTAAAAATTATTACCGACTCCCAGTCCGCGTGTCGCCTCTTCCTCTCTGGCAGACTTCCACACTCCGTCGCTCCCATTCTGACTACCCCACAAGTTCAAAATTCCACATGCAAGCACCAAACCACTTGGACTCCTGGGCACGAGGGGCTCGAGGGAAACGAGGCCGCAGACAGTCTAGCTCGAGGATATACTAACCGAGCGACTAACCTCCCCGACCTCACCCCTCTCCCCTCTACGTACGGCGAGCGCCTCCTCTTTCTCCGAACACAAAGACAAGTCTATCCCCCACCACACCGTAAGCTAACGGCGGCAGAGGCGAGGTAATGGCGACAACTACAGACGAACACCTTTCCTAACCTACACAAGTACCACATGATCTTCCCCGACAGATATGACAGCAACTGCCCCAGGTGTGGCGGAATTCCAACAACATATCATATAACGTGGGGCTGCTCCGGTCCCAAGCCCCCGAACTAGACAAACATCACTCCGAGGAACAGTGGGAGTCTGCCCTGCTCACCTCTGACTTGGCGACGCAGCGAAAGCTGATATCCCAAGCAAGAGCAACTGCGGTGGACATTGGGGTCCTGAAATAAGGACTCCACCCAAAATCTGTATTTTCGCCTCTCTATCCTACCTTTTTGGAATAAATGTTTTCTACTACTACTACTACTACTACCCTTGCTTTACGGCGCGGTTCGTGTGTCCACCGAGATATGTAAGACGGTTACTCTGCCATTTCATTTCTTCAAAAGCCAAACAAAACAAGTGAGCCAACGGCGTTCATAGAGTTCATTGGCGTTGACTTTGCAAAGAGCGTTTATTCTCAGGAAAGGTAAGGCGCACAACCGGCTCCGTGGGCCACTGGAGACCTCAATCTCGCTTTCGCTTGGTATATCCTGCATTAGCTCTGCTAATCCACTGTAATTTTTTATAGAAGCGAAACGCTAAGGCGCCCGTGTGCTGTGCAATGTCAGTGCACGTTAAAGATCCCCAGGTGGTCGAAATTATTCCGGAGCCCTCCACTACGGCACCTCTTTCTTCCTTTCTTCTCTTAGTCCCTCCTTTATGCCTTCCCTTAAAGCGCGGTTCAGGTGACCGCTGGTACGTGAGACACATACTAGGCCATTTATTTTCCACCAAAACCAATATTCATTTCATTTTATTTATGATTTTAAAGTTTTGTTTCCAGTTCGTCCAGGTTAATCTTGTAATATTTCGCTATATTTGTGATAAATGCCTCTTGATGTGCAAAGATTAAATTAATTATTAAGAGCGGACGCGAGGTGCTGAATATTTTACGCAATGTGGGCCTAACATTGAGCAAACTTTGAAAAAAATATTATCTATGTTCGGTCCGACTGCTAGTGCACCATCGAGCGCTTCATGCAGTAACGTGGACCGTATCGTCGTCAGGGTTTGACGGCTTCAGTAGCACTTCTGCATTTCCTCGTGCACTTTAGTGTCTGTGTGCTCTGCGCAGGCCTTTCAAATGTTCAGAACCCTGTCTAATCTGTGAATCAGTAACGAGGTATTGCAATCATGGTGCAACAACTTGAGCCATTGTTTAATCATCCTCAATACATTTCCTCTTCTGCTCTAATCGCGCTGCTTTGTATTTGCAGACAAACATAGCTTTGCGAGAAAATAAATTAACACGGATCAGCAGGGAATTCGACATTGCTCGTTTCAGGCAATCAACAATGGCAGTCTCTTCAATCCACTACGACCTAATCGTGTTTCTCTTTCAAGTGACAGATACAAATGCAGCCGGGAAGAAAATGTGTTAAAATGTCTTCACCCGCCACGGTGGCTCAGTGGTTAGGGCGCTCGACTACTGATCCGGAGTTCCCGGGTTCGAACCCGACCGCGGCGGCTGCCTTTTTATGGAGGAAAAACGCTAAGGCGCCCGTGTGCTGCACGATGTCAGTGCACGTTAAAGATGGTGGTGGTGGTAGTGATTTTATTAAAATAATAGTAAGGAAGGAAGGAAAAGATTTTTGCTAGCCCCGGCATCTGCCATCGATACTGAAGCACCTGAGCTGGGGCAGCGGAAATAAAGGACAGCAGGCAGAATGGAGAAATGAAATGAAAGAGGTGAGGGGACAGGAATAGAGGACAGGGGGAGAAGTAATATGTACAAACTATTTACACAATAAGAAATGTGTCCAGGTTGTGCGCGTGATTAGTTCATTTTAGAGGAATTAAATCACACACGCGCACAGCGCTGTGTAGGTTACAACTGGAGTGGGGCGTCCAGTTATTAATCGTTCAAGGTAGAACTCGCGGAGCGTTCGGTCACTGCGTGTAACTACCTGACTTAGAACAGACGGGACGTCAAGCCCGTGTGTTCGAGGAATGCACAGAGGCTCACCAAAGTTCGCTCACGAGTGCGCGCACTGCCCTGCGGCCACAATAGCGTCTTGATGGAATCTGGTAGTATGCCCTGCGCCCTATAGGCCGCGAGCATATCGCGACGAGCATCGGCGAACGCGGAGCAGCGAAGGAGCAGATGTTCTAGTGTTTCCACTGCACCGCATCCGTCACACACATCACTCGTCGCGATTCCGTGACGCACCCGTCGTTCCCCGGGCCACACGCAGCCAATGCGCGCGGGGGATCATTGCACGTTGTGACCGTGTAAGTGCGCGACAGCCGGTGACACTGTCGATGCGCTCACCTCCCGCGATGCGTGGGTCGGGGTGCTGCTTTCGGAGATGGTCGTGAATGGCCGCACGCACGTCCTCCA
This sequence comes from Amblyomma americanum, assembly GCA_030143305.2. Taxonomy (NCBI): domain Eukaryota; kingdom Metazoa; phylum Arthropoda; class Arachnida; order Ixodida; family Ixodidae; genus Amblyomma; species Amblyomma americanum. The sequence continues at coordinate 102,055 of JARKHS020006408.1, forward strand.
GCGCAAGGGGCAGATCGCTGGCAGGTAGTTGGTGTGCAGCGTCGCGAGGTCGTCAGCTTCTTCGTTGCCGGCGATGCCGCAGTGACCGGGCACCCACTGTGCACGCACGGCACAACCTCTCTGCGCGAGGCGCTCGATGCGCGAGCGAATTTCCCGCACTAGTGGGGTACCGCGGCCGTTAGATTGCAGGCGGCTGAGGGCGGCGCGGGAGTCGCACAGCAGAGCACTCCTGGGCGGCGGAGGGCCGAGGGTGAGCAGCAGGTCCAGCCCGAGCCGGATCCCCATCAACTCCGCCGTGGTGGAGGAGCCCAGGAAGGCTGCGTGTTGCTGGCTGTGCAGTCGCAGGGCGGGGATGGTGGCGGCCGCAGCAAGGGAGCAGCTGTCGCATGCCACTGAGTCGTCGGTGTACACGAGGAGATGGTCCTGGAGCTCCTCGTGTATGACGGCTCTGGCCAGCTGCTGCACAGCGCAGAGGGGTGTGCTCCGCTTTCCCGCGATGCCGACGATCTCTCGCTGTACCTCCGAAGCAGCAGGCCAGGGCGCGCAGGAGCCGTAGGGGGGTGGGCCGTGGGTCAATTGCTCATACTCGAGCAGCGCCGCGCCCATTCTTGAGCGCGGGTGCGAGCGCATACGCTGCAGCAGCGAGCCGCCGTCCGGTGCGCGGTGAAGCCGGTCGATGTGATTCAGCGCCCTGCGCGCTGCTTGGAGCTCAAGGGGCCACGCTCCTGCCTCGGCCAACGTTGCGGCGCACTGCGAGTTTTTGGACAGGCCTAGGCACACGCGCAGGGACTTGTGGTGCTGAAGCTCGAGCTTCTTCCAGCACGGTTTGCGCACCGTGACGAGCGGCAGCGCATAGAGCACCGCCCCCAAAGCTGCGGCATTGTATAGACGCAGCGCGGCTTGCTGGGAGATGCCCTGGCCTCGAGCGGTGAGCTTGTGCACGGCGGCGGTGATCCTCTTCATCTGCAGACAGGCCTTGGTCGCCGCGGGGCGGAAGGAAAGGCGCCAGTCGATGCCCAGGCCAAGGTACCGCACCGATTTACGCCAAGGAATCAGAGTCCCGTCTAGTGACAGTGGCGCAAAGTGCGCGCGCGAGCGCGAAACGCAGGCCATGGCCACCGATTTGTCCGCGCTCAGCGACAGATCAAGGCCGCGCAAGCTGGCATCGATTGCGGTCAGGGCTCCCTGAAGGCACCCCCGCACGCGGAACGCCTCGCCCGGTGGTCCCCGGCACCACAGAGCTATGTCGTCTGCATATATGGACATGTACACATGGTGTCGCCCGCTCGTGGGGAGGGAGGCCGGCACCACCGGCATGGCCACATTAAACAAAAATGGTGATAGGACAGAGCCCTGCGGCACGCCCATGTCGACCGGGCGAGGCTTGGAGAGCTTACCCCCTACTCTTACGCGCATGGTGCGCCCGCTCAGGAAGCCATGAACGTATCGCAAAAGGCGCCCGCTCACACCAGCCCTCTCAAGCACCGCGAGAATTGGTGCGCGGTGAACGTTGTCAAAAGCGCCCGAGACGTCCAGTAGCAGCAGCAGCGCAACCTGGCCTGCTGCCCTGGCATGCTCCAGCGCTGTAACAACGTCCGATATAGAATCAGCCGTGCACCGCATCCCACGGAAACCCGTCTGCCGCTCGTCAAACAAATCAGCCTCCGCAGCCCGCTCGTTCAGACGCTGCAACGCCATATGCTCCATGAGCTTACCTGCCGCCGATATTAATGCCACTGGCCGGTATCCGCTCAGCTCCGTAGGCGGGCGCCCTGCCTTTCGGATGGGACAAACGACCGCGGTTCGCCAATCCTCCGGTAGCTCCCCGCGTTCCCACACCAGGTTGATCTGCTGCAGAAGGATCTGTCGTTGCTGCGCATCCAGGTTTCGCAGCATCTGGTATGTCACCCCGTCCGGTCCGGGCGCTGAGCGGCGGCGGCAGCGCTGCAGCGCATTGTTCGAAGGCGGCGTTCGAAGCGAGCGGACGTGTTTAGCTCTCTGCTCCTTCGGACGCTGGGCCTAAGGCTTCGCAGCGTTGCGGGGTCTCCCCATGGAGGCCACAGACACCGTGAACGAGCGAAGGCCTGTGTTCGGCGGTGACAATCAGCAACGCAGGGCAGGCCGCTCACGCTCACGATCACGGAGACGAACGCCGTCCAGAGGAAGGTCGTCCAGCACCATTCGTCGAATGCAGGCCGAGATCGCTGATCTGCGGGACACGGTGAGGTGCCTGGCGGTGGCGCTCATCACCACCTCGGAGAACCTTGAGTCCGTCATCGGGACCTTGGACGTGTCGCCGGCGGACCCATGCGTTCTAGCCTTGAGGGACGCCATGGCGCTCGCTCACCAGACGCAGAACTCCATGGCGGCTCCCTCCCCGCCATTTCTGGCCACCCCTGCGATTCCTGCCGCCATTGCTACTCCTGGGGAACCGGCTGTGACGCCCTCCCCCCCTGATGCTGCTGCTGCGGGCTCACCGCGGACACCTGCAGCCGAGGAGAGCATGTGCACCCCAATGGACGAGTCTGCTCTCCGGAAACGGCGACGCTCAACGGGGCCCGAGGAGGAGAGGGACTCGGAAACCAAAAGGGACATCGCGGTGGCCAAGCGGGAAGATCGAAGGCCCCCCACCGTCACTGTTGCATCTCCCTCCACACTCGAAGGAGCAGGGCCTTCCCAGCACGAGCCCCATGGAGCCCACCTCCAGCCTGCTGCTGATGCTGCTGCAGTTGCTGGTGGGGCGACGGCGTCCGGAAGAAAAAGGGGTGCGACCTCACCAAATCCCGCCGCACGAGACCAGGCTGCGGCTGGGGCTTCGTCTGCTGGCAGCGAGCGCGCCCAAATCCGCAGCGCGCCGCAGCAATGCCCCGCAGGCAGCGGCGACGCTGATGCTGGGGCCAGCCTGGTCCCGTGGCGCATTATCGCTACCAAGGCACAGCGGCGTCGGAGAGCTGCCGTGGAGCGAGCCGCGGCTGCCGTGGAGGTCCCGTCCAGCCTGGTGGGGACGGTGCTGTTTCGGCCGGCGAACCGGGGCACCGCCTTCACCAGGGAACAGGGCTGGGAGTTGGCCGAGAAGATCGGATCCCGCCCGGGCGTCCTCGCCGTCCGGGTAAACATGCGGCGGAATTTGGTGGCAGTGGACACGGGGAGCAGCGGTCCTCTCCAGGCCCTGCTAGCCACGGCCGTCATCCCCGGCGTGCCGGTCTGCGCCAAGAAGCCTCCTCCTCGAAATAAAAGCTCCGGCCTGGTCTTCGGTGTGGACGGGCGCAGGACGGCGGAGGCGCTGCTAGCGGCGGCGGAGTCAATCGTACCGATGGTGTTGGCGTCTCTGTCGGGCAGCACACTCGCTCTCCGTTTTGCGGCGCCGACACCCCCCGCGTTCATCACCATATTCAAGCGCAGGCGCGCGGTCCGCCCCTGCCGTCCCCGGCCGCTCCAGTGTGCCAAGTGCGCCAGCCTGGGGCATGCCACTGAGGTGTGTCGTGCTCCTGCCCGTTGCACGCGCTGCGGCGGGCCGCACGAGCCTGGTACCTGCGCGAGCAAGCCCCGCTCCATTAACTGCGGGGGGCGGCACGCAGCCATTGACCCAGCGTGCCCGCACTGGCAGCGAGAGCGTCACGTGGCCACTTTAATGGCCACATCCATGGCCCCGATGTCCAGGCGGGTTGTCCGAGCCGTCGTCCAGGCTAAGACAGCGGCCCCAGCCCAGCAACATCAGCAGACGCCGCGCGCTCTTTCTTATGCGCAGGTCGTCAGGGGAACACCCCCAGCAGCAGCAGTCACCGAAGCAACGGAAGCGCCGGCAGCGGCAGCGGCGATCCGGTTGCCCGGCGTCCCGTACTGCGCTGTCAGAGCCTGCGGCCGCTTCTCATGGCCAGCCCCCTGACGCACGGGACGCGGAGATCGCGCGCCTAAAGCTGGCGTTGCGCGCCCTCAGTGCACTTTTTCCCGGAGGGTACCGATGGACACCGGGCTTGCTTAGAAGCAGCGGGTGCTCCCGCACAGATAATCCAGCATGATGGCTAGCCGCCGGACTCCCTCCCGCATACCATCCATCCTGCAGTGGAGCGTGCGCTCACTTGCGGCGCGGTACGCCGAAATGCGAGTTCGCATCGCACAGGATTCGCCGGAAGTTATCGCGCTGCAGGAGACGTACGTACGTTCACATGACGGGGAGCCCCAGATGCGGCTACCTGGCTACATTGGCTACCACTCAGCCACCACGTGCGAGGAACCCACCTGTGCTGCAGTGCCCTGTTGTGTCACATCTCATCGCCCCGGGAAATCAAGGTGCGCGATATACGTGCGGCAGGACGTCCAGCACACCCTCATCGGCTCGGTGGCGGCGACATCTGACGCCCAGGAGTGCGTGGTGGTGACAGTGCGCGTCGGTGGAGGTGACTCGTTAAAGATCCCCCGGTGGTCGAAATTATTCCGGAACCCTCCACTGCAGCACCTCTTTCTTCATTTTTTTCTTTCACTCGCTCCTTTATCCCTTCCCTTACGGCTCGGTTCAGATGTCCAACGATATGAGACATACTGCGATATTTCCTTTCCCCCAAAACAAATTATTATTATTATTATTATTATTATTATTATTATTATTATTATTATTATTAAAATGTGTTCCTTGCGAAGCGGATGGTTGCGGTCTTTGCATGTTGTTCACGTGTACCAGTGGCGCGTTGCGGACAACTTAGGTGCAGCGCTGGGGGGGGGGGTGAATCTGGGGCATGTGAAGAGGAGCTAACTTCCGCACTGACACTGCGCTTGTCGTAATATATTATTAATGATTGGTTTTTGAGGAAAGGAAATGGCGCAGTATCTGTATCATATCGGCGGACACCTGAACCGCGCCGTAAGGGAAGGGATAAATGAAGAAGTGAAAGAAGAAAGGAAGAATGAGGTGCCGTAGTGGAGGGCTCCGGAATAATTTCGACCACCTGGGGATCTTTAACTTGCACTGACATCGCACAGCACACGGGCGCCTTAGCGATTTTCCTCCATAAAAATGCAGCCGCCGCGGTCGGGTTCGAACCCTGTTACTCCGGATCAGTAATCGAGCGCCTAACAACTGAGCCACCGCGGCGAATAATTTCGACCACCTGGGGATCTTTAACGTGCACTGACATCGTACAGCACACGGGCTCCTTAGCGTTTTGCCTCCATAAAAACGCAGCCGCCGTGGTCGGGGCTTGTCATCTCCGACTTCCAGTTCAAACAACGGAAGTGACGATGATAACACTCTCATTTTTGCTTAATTCTCGCGAGGAGGTTTTTGCGGCATCGGTGCATACACTTCTCTATGCTCATAGAGCGTTTCTATTCCTTGACATCTATTTTCTCTGTATATTCAATCTAGACATGCATCCATGTCATTACTGCTTGTATGCTTAGAATTCTATCAGTGCATGTCTTCGTATAAAGGGAAACCCCGCGCAAGTATCTTCAATGAGTAGCTTGTTGAAGGTATGTTTTAATGAAATATCAGCAGCGCTAGAGCGTGGTACTGAATCGGAACATGTTTATTTTGTAGCGGCGGTGATGCGCAGGGTCATCGCACCTGTTTATGCTGACTCTACTGACACCATTGGCCCAAAATTTAGATAGTTAGCTCTACTGGTCGCGTGACGAACCTCCGCGTTATGGTGACGGATAGAATCCAAGATGTCGGCCTCCAAGTGGTTGTCACGGTAACCAAACTACATAATGGAACAAAAAAATTTCACCATTGCACTTAAGTCTGCTCAAGAGCGGAGATACAAAAACCTTTCTTTTCCTCTCTTTATCTTGTTATTTCTTAGTTTAATTTTTATTCATTTTTCTTCTTTACTTTGTCATTTTTATTCTTGCATTCTATATATTTCCTGTTTCGTTTGTTACTTCTCGTTTTTGTTCGTTTTAATTTTTATTTATTTTGAACTATTGATATCGTCATTACTATTATCGCTATCACCAACTATCACTATCGTTGTCATCACTATCAGCTGCTATCTTCAAACTGTCACTAGCTAACATTCTCTCTATCTATCCTTTATTTCCGCTGCCCCAGCTCAGGTCCTTCAGTATCGATGGCAGATGCCGGGGCTAGCAAAAATCTTTTCCTTCCTTTTTACTATTATTTTTAATAAAACCACTACCACCACCACCTATCTATCTCTACCAATATTGGTAGCTGTCATTATCATTATCACCATTTTTACTATCGAGTTACACATACATTGTTTATCAACTTTTGCATTTTATTTCAAATACCATACAATTTATGGCTGACAGTTCGTGTGCACACTTTTGCAGACTTCTGTCAACAGATTCTGTGCACGCCACTGATTAGCCAAGGAAGGCTTATGCCTTAATAATAACAGGCGGCAGCGGAACTCTCGAGCATCACAACTCGAAATAAATTATGCCGATACGGTATATCTATATATCCCTCTCGGGCAGGCGTCAAAGTCGGGCCGCTTAGTCCCGACATTCGTGTAAAATGTGTGGGCCAACCGTCTGCCGCAGAATGTTCCGGATGGCATCATACGATTCAACGAATCGTGCAGCATAAACCTGCTGGTTAACTTAGAGCCTAGCTCACGGCAGGGATTCAAACCGGCGACCTATGTACCCTAGTTCCACGTGTTTAGGAATGTTCACATGAACATTATAGCTCAACCGTTTCTGGAAAAGTGTTCGAGGTCCCAGAATAAATTTGAAGTGCTCCTTACCTCACACTCTTGGATATAAGAATAAACACTGCGCTGGACCAGAAAGTAATAAAAATTGTATTATTCAATCAACTAAATGAAGAACCTGATGTCTCAGAGAATACATATACTAAAGATTTATACTGCGATTACCTTGAACTGCCCGTACAATACGGTGTCCAACTGCCGGCCATTGGACTGTTTTCTTTATCGTCTTTACCAATTTACAAAAAAACGTTACTCCTCTGCAAGATTCTGAGCAGCTTATTCTATTATACACCATTTAAATATTTAGCATTACCGTTGAATCTGCTGTATATAATATCTCATCTTGATGAAATATTCTCCAATAAAATATCGCCCATACGTAAATCAAGACTATGAAAATTTCACTTGAGTTTGTTAGGCACGCTTTTTGCGATCACGTACTTTTTGTTGCAGCGTTTGTAAAAAAAAATATTCGACACATCAGTATGTTATCGCGTTGGCCCTTTCCTGGCTTTCCCTGGCCTTTAAAGCACTGATTTCCAGAATCATCTGCCATTCGCTTCTCGCAGTCACCATCGGCCATGTTCAAGAGCCCCGTTTCCTCGCGTATGAAACAGGAACCTTAGGCAACCCGCACCACCACTGCACCTGAAGCCGGCGCCCTCTTCTTGCTTCTGCTGTTCGCAACTTTTCTTCGCTCACAGAACCAGAAGCCCGTGCTGTGCACATGTTCTGCGTGTCGAGAGTTCCGCAGAACCACTCGTCACTTCGTCTGCGGCGTCTGGAGAGCCAGGCGGACGTCGCCAACGCGGTGGACGACATGACAGAGGCCGCCAGCAAGTAAGTACACGAACCAACCGACCTCCGGGCAGTGCGTCGTATAAGAGGTCACCCTCTTGTAACCCAACTGCTGGACAAACTTCCCATGATCAGTGTTAAGTGGAAGCCCACGGGGCCGTTGCCCCCCCCCCCCCCCCGCGCACCTGTTACCAGGAGCGATCATGCCCGGGGAAGGGGGGGGGGGAATCGAGGAATGTGCGTCGAGGCGTGACGCCCGCGCTTAGGGTGAAAGGCGGCACTAATCCTTTCTGTCCCGACGCGTGGCAACCGGTGGATCGAATGCGCATGCAGCGAGCTGCGCATTCCACTGGGCTCGGGACAGCCCACGGGGAATCGAGGAATGTACGTCGAGGCGTGACGCCCGCTTAGGGCGAGAGCTGCGCATTCCACTGGGCTCGGTCCGGCGAGCCCTGGGCTCCGCCCACTAGTACATACGATGCAATTGCTTTGCTACTGGTCCAAATTGGGCGAGAGCTAGATTACTCAAGCTCCGCCCAATTATCGGAGGGGTTAAAACCCGCGGGAAACGACGACTTGGGACGAGCGCGCCGAGTCTCAAGCTCGGCCGTTTTAAACAGCCTTTTTTAAACAGCCTTTTTTAAACTGCCTTTTACTCACCTGCCTTTCTATGTCAGTGCCGTCTTTAATAAATAAGTTTTGCTTTGAGAAGTTGGAACTGCTGCCCCAAACGGCAACGTGTCGCCGGACGAAGACCTGAAGTACTCTTCGTACTGCTAAAGGCCGTTCCCATCCGGAGGAGGGCAAGAGGAAAGTTTAACTGGTGCCGTGACCAGGATCGTCTGAGCGGCTTCCTGCAGAGCGGTTGGAGGCAGTACCCACCAGAAGATTGACGGAGCAATATCTTGGTGAGAAGCCCCGGGGACCAAGGTCCGAGACCATATTCTTGCGAGAAGCCTTGGGAGTCAAGACTCCAAGGCAGTGACGAGGAGGGAGAGAAGTGGACCGACGGAGCGAAGCGCTGCGACTTCTTCGGCACCTTCGGTTGGCGGCTCAAAAAGGGTGGCACCTGCGGCTGGCGACATTGCAGGCCTGGAGGACGCGATAGGCCTGCGGCGAGCTCTGGATTCCGGCCACTTACACGTCTGCGACTCAGCGCGTGACCTGCTGCTGCCACGAAGCGAATGCCAGGATCGACGGTCCGACAACGGAGTGAGCTTCCCCATTCTCACTTTACTTGCCTCGGGAGTGCTTGAGCCGCGGGGTTGGACTTAAACAAGGCACAATGGTCACAATAGGCTGGGTAGGTGGATACGACTACGAGTATGGCTCTGAGCGCGCAGAAATGTCAGAGGCCGAGCGGGCCATGGAAAAGGAGCGAGGCGACGCTATTATCCAAGAGCTCAAGCGCCAGTTAGCGGTAGCCGAAGAGAAGCTATGGCAGGAGAGGAAGAGAATTGAGGAGGAGGAACGCTCACGGAGAGCGGCGCGTGTACCGTTGAAGACGGCACAGACACAGTCATGCACTATCATCGCAAACGACGCTGATCAAACGCTGATCGATGCGGCGAATAAAGAGGATAGCGGCATTCATTCGGTGCCTATTCAGGACAGTCAGGAGGAGAATCAGGTTCCGCCAGACGGTGCAGCGATCAGTAGAGTCGAGGAGCCGCACGTTGTGCAGTCAACCACGGGTGTTGACACACACCAACACCCCTTGATCCCTAGAGCGGAGATGGGCTCTGCGCACGTGCCCGGGAAAAATTCGACCAGCGATCAGACCATGCATGCCGAATATTGCGAAGCAGCCGAGCATGTGGATGTAAGGCTAATGGCGCTGATGAGCGAAACGGCAAGGACTGCCTTGCCGAACGGGTTGCCCAGTGTGACACGTTGTTGCCAGCAGAAGCGCCAGTAGGCCAGACAGCGTTTGGCGAAAGCGGCGTGTGCGTGCAAACAGCATGCGCATCATTCACAGCTGCGTTGGAGAAGCCAGCCCCACAGGTGGGTAATCGCGACTGTTTGGAGCCGGAAAACTCGTCTAACGCGGCGATAAGTTGGGCGGAAGATGAGTGGAGTCCCAGCAGCGACGACGGTAAAATTTCTCCACGCCCTGAGAGAAGCAAAGTTACAATGCCGCTTACAGCGGCGAACCGCGACCCATGCTGCGATCTCATTACGGGTCGGGGCAACTGGCGGGTCGCAAACCTAGAGGCCGGTGATGATGAATGCAATGAGCCTACCATGCCACATTCTAAAAGGCCCTCTCGATATGAGCATTTTGAGCCGTTCGCGGAAGCTTGCGCCCCATATGCGCAGACTGTCGGCGGCTCCACCGCGGTAGAAGATGAGCAATGCAACCGGAGAGCAGGACAAATGCCAGAATGGTGCACGCTGCATCAAGTAATCTCCAGTTTTATGCCATCGGGCCACGTGTTCGATCCTGGTGGATAAAGACAAACGCCTAAAGATCCCAGCCTTAACTCACTCTGCCGGGTGGCGATAGGTTTAAAGATGTACTTGTGGCTCGAGCACACAACGAGACAGGGGGTGAGAGTGGGGGAACATGAGCAGGTTACTGCTAAAAGACACTGAAGATGGTTGGACAGGCTCATGCCGGTGGGCTTATTCTGTCCTTTGCGAACTGTTTTCCTTTCTGAGGACATATAATCCATGTCTGGCGAATAGCGCCGCGTCACAATATCTGTATTGCCCTCATTTGGATCGGGTTGCGGTGTATATGCAACTTCATGAAAGCTATGCATTGATTGAATGTTTCCTCATTCAGTATTTATTTACATGCCGTTGCTTGTGCGATTTTTGTAATGCTTTTACGAGAGGTTTTCATTTATGCTTGTCTTCCTGTAACTGAGATATCTGCATGCATGAAGGCAATTTTTTTTAGTACTCTTTTTGCTATTGTAAATAGGATGTGAAGTGCCCCTTGGTTTGTGTTTTTTTTTGTGCTGGTACTTGTGCTTTCGCGCGTTTTGTATGTTGTTGAAGGCCGGATGCTTTGTGCTATTGTGGCTTCGGTATGTTGTTTGTACAGCAAGTGTCCCCCCAACATTCTTGGTGGGGAGGTGTTAAGTGGAAGCCCACGGGGCCGTTGCCCCCCCCCCCCCCCCGCGCACCTGTTACCAGGAGCGATCATGCCCGGGGAAGGGGGGGGGGGGGGGAATTGAGGAATGTACGTCGAGGCGTGACGCCCGCGCTTAGGGTGAAAGGCGGCACTAATCCTTTCTGTCCCGACGCGTGGCAACCGGTGGATCGAATGCGCATGCAGCGAGCTGCGCATTCCACTGGGCTCGGGACAGCCCACGGGGAATCGAGGAATGTACGTCGAGGCGTGACGCCCGCTTAGGGTGAGAGCTGCGCATTCCACTGGGCTCGGACCGGCGAGCCCTGGGCTCCGCCCACTAGTACATACGATGCAATTGCTTTGCTACTGGTCCAAATTGGGCGAGAGCTAGATTACTCAAGCTCCGCCCAATTATCGGAGGGGTTAAAACCCGCGGGAAACGACGACTTGGGACGAGCGCGCCGAGTCTCAAGCTCGGCCGTTTTTAACAGCCTTTTTTAAACAGCCTTTTTTTAAACTGCCTTTTACTCACCTGCCTTTTTATGTCAGTGCCGTCTTTAATAAATAAGTTTTGCTTTGAGAAGTTGGAACTGCTGCCCCAACCGGCAACGTGTCGCCGGACGAAGACCTGAAGTACTCTTCGTACTGCTAACTGCCGTTCCCATCTGTAGGAGGGCAGGAGAAGTTTAACTATCAGTATACCCTCCGCAAGCGAGTATTGTGCGACCCTGCGGTGCCCATGCCACACATTTCTCAGCATGAACATAGTTTGACTTGGCCAAGGTGATAGATTGACCACGCGGAGTCAGAACTTGTGGATCGATGTACACGGATCATTTGCCCTCATCACTGAAGGACAAGCGAGGCTGCGAAGGCTATACAGTGTAAGCAGCTGCTTTAAGTTCATCGCGAGCAAGTTTCCATGAAATGATTGAGAAACTACAGTTACGTTGAAAGAAAACAGCAAGTTGGCTGAGGCGGTCCTTCGCCGGCTTGATAACGCCCTCAAAAGCAAGGGAGACAGCCCTTTCAGATAAAACAGTTGAAAACTGAAATGGGTGGAAACTACTCATAGTACGGCATGAAATATCTCGAAATGCGGAAAACATTCGTCAGAGACACTCCTTTTCATCTTGTCTATGGTAGCAAGGTACGCCCCTCTGTTCGCAAACTACGTGCTCGTCTCTAACTACTACGGTGTAACAAATAACGACGTTATTAAATACCGTCATGGAAGTTGGTTCTTCGAGCTCGCCTAAAACTTCGTCGGAGACTACCTTATGGCACTGTACAATAACCGGGTCTTGAGGATTCTTCGTGGATTTTTTACTCCCAGCCGCTGACAGGCTGGCCCTCCAGGGGCTGGCATACCATGTGTAAAAGAGGGACCCACTGGGCCACTCCTATAGGCTATGAAGAGGGCTCTACTCCCCACCTGTAATTTCAATGGCCAATAAAGTTTACATCACCACTGACGCCGACGACGACGCCGGCTTCTCTGCGGCACGAGCACCTTAACGCTATCGCGTTAACAAGGGTTCATTTTAATTTAAGTGCCATTGTACAGCGACGAGTAAAGTTTTTCATCTTCAAATAGAAGCGAAAATATTCAACCTGCCTAAGAAGGAAAATTTTGGGTCCATAAAGCGCAAACAGACAGTTAAACAGGTTATTTCCTTTGCTCTCCCAGCTGACTAAAAAATGCCTGCCTTGTTTAATGAAACATTCCGCCAACAAAGCCATCGTGTTTCAAGTAAATCTGAAATAAACTTTTCGTCTCCTTTACAATTTTAGAGCATGTGCCTCTTCAATCTCTCAAGAAATATAAAATCCCTGTCAGTTTTCCGGCGACGCACTTTTATCTAGCATAAGCGCTTTACTGAACCGAAAAGGTACAGGCATGGTGATTGCCGTCTCCATTTTATCTAAACACAAAAACTAGGTGTTAGTATCAAGAAAAATGCTCTTCCGTCTATTCTAACCCCGCTTCTTATGCTGTAAGAATTATATGAAAAAAAATCACTAAACAATAATACGAACTGATGCAGCGAAGCTGCCCCAACAGGGGCTTTTGATTTTCGATTTGCACCCTACGCCTGCCTAATGAATTGCTGAATCTGACATCGCCGTCACTTTTCGTTTCCTATCCTACACAAGCTTCTGGTCATCATTGTCATCATCTGCCTGACTACGCTCACTGGAGGAGAAAGGCCTCTCCCACATCTCTCCAATTAACCCTGTCCTCTGCAAGCTACGGCTACGCTATCCCCGAAGACTTGATATATCACCTCATCCGCCCACCTGACTTTCTGCTTCCCCCTGCTACGCTTCCCTTATCTTGGAATCCACTCCTTTAACAGCGGTTATCTTGCCTTTACATTACGTGTTCAGCCCAAGCCCATGTCTTCCTCTTTATGTCGACTAGGACGTCATTAACGCGCGTTTGCTCCCTCACCTTCTAAGCCTTCCTTCGCTCTCTTAACGTTACACTTATCATATTTGTTTCCATGAGTCGCTACGTTGTCCTTAACTTAAGCTGAACCCTTTTCATTATCTTCCACGTTTTTGCCCCAAGGGTAAGTACTGGTGAGATACAGCTGTTATACACTGTTCTTCTAGTGGCTGGAAACTTCTGAAGTGTCCAGATAGGGTAGAAGCCTTCTGGATGGTGGACGCCGGCGGAGAGTGGTCGTGGGTGTGTAGTGAGCTCCTCTCAAGGGCTTGTAGTGAGTGAATCTATCTGGTGGGTGGAAGTGGGTTTCATTCCACTACTGCGTGGGCTTCTGGAGGGTGAGAAGGGTGGAGTCCTTCTGGAAGGTGGAACGGGGCGAAGAGTGGAGGTTGTGCGCGTGCACAGGGGCTCCTCTCATGGGCTTTTGGTGCGGTGACACTTTTTCACGGTGCAGGTTGGTGCTGGGTTGCGCTCCTGGGGGATGAAAGGGAGTAGAATGATGCATTTGGTCTAGTGGGTAAGGGCTGGGTTGGTTTATGGATTCTGAAGGGTGGAGATCGGTGATGACTGGGTGTGATTGGGTGTGTGGGTGTGTAGTAGGCTTCTCTCTTGTGCGTCTGGTGTGTCAAGGTATTCTGTAGTGTGGCCGAGTGTGGAGAGTAGAGCTGGGAGGGGCTTCTGTAGGGCAGAGGCTTCACTCCTTTGCTGTCACAAGCCGACGCTTGGATTCTGCGGAATGGCACTGCTACTGCTGTAGCAACAAAAGCATATACCATGACGCTTTGTGCCGCTGTCTTAAATTTTCTTTGCACGTCGTAGGCGTAAAACTAGTGCGAAAATACACTGACACGAACTAATGGTCTAGTTTCAGAGCCAAGCACTATTCCGTACAATTCGTATGTTCTACCATTTTTAAGTTGAAACAAGTGAAAAATATCCGAAGCATCCGAATACCATCACGTGACAAAATACTAATTGAACAGTATTCACCCAACATTTCCGCAACTCAGCTTCTGAGATGAGGGTAACTACGCACGTAATGTTAGCGCATTAACTTCATCGCTTGGAACCGTCGTCGCAAAATGTCAGTTTTCAACTCAGGGCCGTTTAATTCTGGTCAGGCGTCCCACGCAGCTAAACACATTCCTCTTCAAAATTCTTTTCAAGCCACTGACAAGCCGCTCTTCCTCGTTGTTGAACAGCTGTTTAGATACGTAGCGAAGCGACTTGTCCTCTTCTCCGCTGAAAGACCTCGCTTCGAAGGTAGGCAGCCCAAGGTTCGTGAGCGTGACTTCGTCAGCGCAGAGCCGAACTCTGCCGTCCCGGCGGTTACGGCGGACAACAAATCGAACGGTGAGGTCGGTTCCTTTCACGACTGTATCAAATTCTCCGCCTACTTCTGCGAAAAAAGAGAGTAAAAGTTTGTAGGACTAGGCTTATCGGCTTTGCGGCATGAATCAGCGAAAGCTGTTATAGCTTTGGTTTAGCTATAGCTCGTGGGACAACCCTCAGGTTGCGAGTTAGTCCGCCCTCTTCCTTCCACGATACCCACTGTCTGGGTTCTTACCGTGGCAGCTACCTTCCGGCTGCGCATTCCTCCGCCATGACCTAGCAACCTGCCCACCATGACAAGCAGCAGTGAAATCATTTCGCTGAGTAATGTCCTACGCTTGACGTCGTAGGTTACACGCTATAATGCAGGGACATTAGGCTAAACCAACCCTATATCAGCTTTCACTGCATAAATTTACAGAAGCTACTGCGGACTGCTTACGTGCTGTGAATGCGAAATCATTTGTTTGTCGTCGTGGGCTACTAGCTATGCTTGTTTACTAGTTAGTAGTAGTTATTAAGTATTACTAATGTCTCAAAGGCCTTTAGATTGAAGACCTTTGTGGTATAGGCCTTTAGGTTGAACGCCTTGAGGTCAAAGGCATTTCGCGTGGAGGAATTTATGCCAAAGACCTTTAGAGTGACGGTCTTAAGGTTGAAGACATTTACAGCAAACGCCTTTAGGCCTTTACCATACCCTAAAACGTGTCTTTATCCTAAAGGCTTTCACCCTATAGACAAACTAAAAACCATTTGGTGTCTATGTGGACGTCGAGTCCCCTATTGACTCTTTAACGGTTGCAATGGCAGCTGTGCTGATAATGCCTGTGTATTTTTGATAACCATTTCGTCTGGACGACATTGCCGGGTTTCACTGCCAATGGAACGTATGATATTTTGGCATCAAATAATCACAGGGTGGTTACGAGTTTGCAACGCGAAAAGCTCAGCGTTAGCAGGCTTGTGATCGCGAAAAAATACAGAAATACTAGAGTTGATGTATCAGGATTTTCTGGTAATGTGATCACTAATTTGGAAAAATAGGGGTTTTGAGATAACGAGATTTTTTCGGCATAGTGACACCAGTGTTGTCGTACATAAAAATCGGGCGAATCATGCTAACTAGTAAATTAATTAACTAAACGTTTTAACTATTAAAGATAGGCTCCTGATTGCAAGTAGAAATTGGTAGACGGCCGTTAGTAATAACCATATAAAACTTCGAATGCACAATTACCCTCGGTGCTGTGGCTCGACAAAATTTGGCTATCTCGACTAGATACGCGCAATGGAGGGGTTGCTTTGCCTGCATGCTTCTCTAAATTATATTTTGGCATGGTGAAGACAAAACTAGTTAAGCCACAGCAGGAAGGGTAATGGCGTTTTCAAAATTCTAAAAACTTGTATGCCTAATACTAACGGCCGGCTACAAATCTCTAATTTCTATCAGGTACCTATTGGTAATAGAGTTGACTGTTAGAATTTAGTTGACGACTTTAGTAGTTAATATAATTCGTCACTTTTTTGATGTCCGCCAACATTGGCATGACTATGCCGCAAAAAGCTTTTCTTTACCTCAAAAATTACCGATCACCTTCCCTGAAACACCAGAGAGTGTATGCCCTAACCACTAGGTCAACACAGGAATGGCCTAATGGTTTAGTCATCCGCCTCGTATTAAGGAGATGCGTAAAGGCCGGACTCGTATGTCTGATGTGCACTGTAACCGGCGGCTGCCCGAAGGTTCTGTTTCGCCCGTGGGTGGCCAGCGGCGGGCTAGCGCAGGTCGAAGGCGCAAAACTCGGAAAGGAGAATAAGAGCAGCTAAATCTTTTCAACTACTAAGCCACCAGAGCGGGGGCCTTATATGCGGGAGCTGCTGGGCTCGTAGGTGAATGCTGAATTTTTCTTTTACCGGTGGTGCTTTGCATCCTCCGGGCCCGGAACACTATGCGGACGCGCCGCCGACGCCATCTCTTTTAGGAACGAGCTAAGACCCAACGCTGTAAAAACTTGAAAGTGCGCAGAACACTTTGGTTAATCTCGATTGCCAAACCACGTGTATCCACTCTAGCCTGTCTTATTTCAAAAATTGGCACCGAATAAATCGTGTATGAGGTGTAATAAGTTAAGGTTGACGTTGTACACTATTACTGATTAATTTGATACATGATAAATTATTACTCCTATTCGCTGTCCATTGCGTTGGTTAAAAATTGTTTCTTCAACACCTAAAACATTTTCATTATTTATTATATGCCTTGAGTCTTTAACATTTGTTTCCTCTTCTTTCTGCTAAAAATAAATTTCAGTACCCTAGTCCACATCATACGAAATGAGAAACACACATTTTCCGTAAGAAGAGAGGTCTAAAATTTAGAACAGCCAGTTGGTAAAAACTCAACAGTCTTTAAACGCAAGGTGGGCAGAAAACTGCTTGACGCCAGCGCTTGTGCTCCCCATTATTTTTTTTGTCTTGCGCTTAACCCTTACAAAAATGGTCTATAGACAGTCTATAGACTTCTTAATCCCTCTATTGTCTTGTTATAAATATTTTCGTCTATTCATAGTCTATCGACTGTGTATAGACAAAAGTCTACTAAAAGTGTATGGACATAAATCTATTGATTGTAGACTGTCCATAGGATTTGTATTTCCTATAGACTTTTCCCTACTGTTTGCCTATAGAAATGCTACAGATGTTTACGACAGAAGTTTGAGGACAGTCTACCGAATGTCTAAAGAAATTTTTGTAAGGGAAAGGCTCCACTGTAGCAAAATAAAGACGGGCGCTGTCAATTCAAAGTCGATGGAAATTTTCACTATGAACAACCAGCTCACCCAAATGCAACGATGTCAATTCAAATCATTGGCATGCAGCTACAGTGCAGTCCGTGTCCAACATTCTTGGACAAACGTTTTGAATATTGGAAGACTGTAAGGTACTGGTACACCAATATTGAGGCAAATGGTTCATTTTGCCACAATATGAAAATCTTTCTTTTTTTTGGTGTTTACATAGGTCGAATAGAGCCGTTTATAATGCCATAGAAAACCAACGGGGAACGCATTTGACGCCAGCAAAAACGTTTATAGCAAAAATTTAAAGCCTGCCGACGGGAGACTTGCTGATATATTGACTGTTACAGTGAAATCTTACAACATACGAAGAAATTGCGACGTTCAAAAATGCTTTGGTCCAGAATTGTTGGGTATTGTATTGAAAAATGTAAATGTTTCAATGGGTGCAGGAAATATGATTATGGATCATTTGGTTTAGTTTTATATTATTAACGTCCCGAAGCGGCTCGGGCTATGAAGTTTGCCGTAAAAGAAAATTTCGGCCAGCTGGGTTTCTTTAAGGTGCACCCACATTGAACAGCACACGGGCCCCTACCATGTCGCCTCCATTTAAACGTGAAAGACGTGGATTCGACCCGGCTGCGGTGTTAACCCTATAAAACCAAACCAAACGTTCAGTAATCCTGTTTGGTGAGCCGATTCAAACATACATACATTTTTCAACAGGAAGGTTACAATATAGCGATTACCTGCGTTGCCATCACTACCATGGCGTGCGCCGAGCTTCCACCAGAGGGTCGACAGCACGGTGGAGAGAGTGTACCTGGCTTCGACCGTATCCTTTCGGCCCCGGAAGCAGTAGCGTTTGAAGCCCTTGGCATCGTGCCGCCCCACCTGGGTTACATTCAACTTCCAGGCCGTGGTGTTGGCGTAGTCGTACCCGCTGACCCTGCCGCTCACGCCGGGAAGCGGGATCTTTCCTGGCGATTGATTCCTGATCATCTCGAGCAAATCCATCACGGTCAAGTCGCCGACTGGTGGCCAGTCTGGGAACGGAGGACAGCCATCATCAAACTCATCAGCATACGATTGAGCTCATCGTAGAAGAAAGCGCTCACGTTGCGACTTCCAATCACTATTTAAACTCAGGTTCATGAAGTTCGGATCCATTCTCTCACTCTAAGAGATTGATCACTGGCTATATGTCGTGCTCGAACGCGTCCTCGCTAAGACCTGCATGTCTTTTGTTGTTTTCTAGTGTGCTTCAACTTTTGCGCTGGTTTCCCGAAATCCATTCCTGCTCAAGAAAATTGAGTGACATTAGTTTCAGCTTGGATGCCGTCAAGCGCTTGCTGTCTTAGTCATAATTTTATCCTTCCGACCGTGAACGTTATAATTAGCCTTTTCCTTACTGTCGCTCCCGGTGTTTTTCCCAGCCTAGCCGCTTTCGACATTACAGATCCATCAATAAAAGAGTTGAATAGATTTGCCTGTCACAGGCAATCGTTTATTCTCTAGCACACCGAAATGGCAAGTACTATATTGGTTCAGTCACGGCACTTATAAAGACATAAGCGCTTAGATTTAATTAATCTCAAGTGAAAGAGAAACGTAACTGACCGCCAAAAAGTACGAGGAAACCTAAAAGCTTAAACATAACTTGCTTAGTACACTGCAAAAGTTAATAAATAGCATACATCTGATAGGACAATTCTACGAAAACAACTGCATTTGCCCTGAATTATTACTTTCATGGTTTTACTCGAATCACTGCTTTTTACCGTAAGCCAGTGCTTCACACGCTCGATAGAAGTTTTTTGAAGGGAACAGGTGGAGGTGGTGAGTGGGTGTGTTTCTGGAGGTTGGCGGTGGAAGTGTGGGCAGCCTCCTCGGTGCGGAGGTAGGTGGAACTTCTGGGGGGGAATCTGGCTTTCACACTGCGTCTTCGAATTCGGTTTCGCCGTCGTTTAGACAACAGGGAAAGGTGGGCTAGTTGGTGGTTCGTACTTTTATGCTTATAGTAACATTGAGAACGACGTGGGACGACGAGAGAAACAGACAGTGACCGAGGGCAGAACTTCAACTGAGTTTTACTTCGGAGACAAATCACATTTATGCGTTCCTCGTAATCACACCTGGAAAATAAAAAAAATAAAAAAAGAATGATGGTCGATTTGCGCAGTTAGGCCAGATGCGAACTAGATGTGCTAGCTGTTCGGTTTTCACTTCGGTTCCGGTGTTCAGATACAGTGTTTTCTTTTTTTTGGACGCGAAATTTATTGTCCCAGGGCATCAATGATGGGTGAAGGTGTGGTGAATAATCTAAATGAATGGAAAAAGGTTAGCTGATTTGATGAAGTCCAGTAGAGAACGATGGTACGGTCCCTGCGTCCAGGCAATGTATAAATAAGGGTTGCTTGGTGAAAGACCTGCTGCCATCACGTGCCGGATCCTTGTAGGCTTGAGAGCTGGGCAGTCGCACAGTAAGTGATGAATGTCGGCCTCAATGTCCTCGCGTTCACATATCGGACACCCTGGCCTAGGAAACAAATCTCGGTAGTGAGGCCACTTCCGAGTAACGGCAGGTGTGACAGCAACCCCGACCCGGATCCTCCTAAGCGCAACCTCCTCTTCACGAGGCGGAAGGTTACCGCACACGGAGGGATGAGAGCACGTGTGCGGCGCCGGAGGAGTTCCTTTCTTGATGAAAGGAGGGTAAAATTGTCCAAATGAAGGAGCCGAGGCGGTGATGAGTTTGAATTCGCAAGGCGGGTCGCTAAATCTGCCTGCCTTTGATAGGTCAGCAGATCCCGTTGGACCCACTCAATACGTACTGGCTGCGGGATGCGTGCCGCGAGCCGTGGGTGTCCTGACATAACGTGGAACAGCGGCTAACACGTCGTAGCAACCGGACAACTTGAAGGGCGTCAGTGCGGATGACTACGCGGGCCGCAGGGAGCATAGTTAAGTCGACCACAGAGCAGAGTGCTTCTTGAACTGCAACGAGCTCAGCACAAAAGGACGAAGGGGGTTCCGTAAGCTGAAGCCAAGAGGTTTGATTCAGGGCAGGTCTGCACGGGCAGTTGATAGCTGTTGTTGCTTTGCAGTTTTGTATGCTTGCGTCTACGTAGACAACAATGGATCCTTCAGGCAGGCAAGCATCTTGTTCCTCAAATTTTTGTTCCTCAAATGGTGGTATCGCCGAGAGGCTGTTCATTGCTTCGCCAGATACAGTGTTCATGGATGGCAGTTGTTCGGACAGGGTAATGGGTTAATCTGCAATATATGCGCTATTGGTCAATCTCACTCATAGATCCCTGGGAGTCTTCCTACCATTCCTGGCGCAGTGGTGCTGCGGTCAAACGAGTTGTCACTGCCCTTCTGTGAACAGGTGCTGCCATCGGTGGGACTTGGGTTACTTGGGTTGAGGTGCGACCCAGGTTGCTCTGCCCGAGCAGCCGTTCACAATTAATTGAGCTGCCGCCTGGAACGGTGGGCAGATGAGTTGCCTGCCACAAAACTGTCTTCAGACAAACACACAGTGGCTAAATGCGGGGTATAGCCACTGTTAGTGCTAGCGCATGCACTAAAACTGTCATGCTGGCGTGTGCGGCACACACTTCTATCTAGGTTTAACCAGCAGGATAGTTTTTGTGGTGATTGTTTGTTAGTTTTCACGTCTGATTACGACGAATGTGTAAACGTTACGTGTCTCTGAAATAAATCTCAGTTGAGGTTCCGCGATCCGTCCTGCCTGTTTCTTCCGTCGTTCCATGTTCACGCGCTTACAATATGCATACAAGTCCGCCATCACAATTTCGTTCCGTCACTGCATGTGCCTGTAGTGTGCGCAGACCTTGTGAAAAGATTAGAAGGTGGCGGTGGGTGAATGAGCAGACCCCTATCTAAGGATCTAGGAGTGCGCGATGCGAAGGTGATTACTGTTTCTGCCGAGTGCTGGCTTCGGTGTCCAAACCTAGGCAAACGCCATCATTTTTGTATGGCGACATTGGTACTGCTTATGCAATAAAAAAAGCAAACATAAAGGGTCATTTTTGTAAAAAGACTGAGAAATCTTTCTCATACACAGATAATATGTATTCCATCAGAAACTAAATTCAATATCTTAGTACTACACAGCTATGACAACACAACGGGAAAAGATCTGGTTTGTGCTCGACAATGTATTGTTTGTTTAGAAAACAAATTCGATAAGTAATACTGTAGGAGCGCAAAAATTATAACAGAAATGTTATAAAAAAAAAGCAACAAAGCTTTGACAAACTTTGCGCTAGAGATATGAAGACCGCATTTTTGTCCCATAAAAATGGCCAGATGCCAGCTCAAACTACGCCATTTATTATTGGGTCCTGAAAAATAAAATAGAATAGCAACAACCACTTCTAACTCAACTGTGAAGTATATTTTATGTATAAGTAAACTATATCCAGTATTACCCAATAAACGCTAGAAGTCCCAGACGGGAGCCGCAGGTTTACATTCAAGCAGTGCGAAGCTCGCCACGTGATTCATGCTATTCCTGCAAATGTCGCACCAGGCCTTGTGCATACACTATCCTTTTTTACTAGTTTTATTCGCGAGCTTGGCTATTTTCAAAAAGTATGGCGTCTTTTAGAAGTCACAGTAACACCAAACATAACTTTAATGAAAGAAACTTGTAAACAAGTTGAGTTCAGTGACTGTCAGCTTCTCTTTTTTAGGAGAGCAAGAGAAATTGCAGCTAAACAGGACAGTACATCTATTAACGCAGCAGCCTACCTCAAATAAATCAACACGGGTTAACTTACGGCCCGTTTGGTATTTCGAAAAAATTAGAACAAAACAATAATTCTACGCGATAGCTTGGACAAAGAAAACCGCAATCATATCACTACACTTCAAAGTATCTTCAAGTATGTTAAGTCAGAATCTGTAACCATCTTAACACTGTTCAATGTCCCCAAATTGAAGAAATTTACGCGGTTACTTTACTTGGTAAGAAAATTGTTGTCGATAAAGAAGATGCAACAGTTCCTCTTCACTTGCAAACTAGTTTTTTAAGTGACCATTGTCTACTCCTGTGGAGTAGTTTAAAATCACTATTAAGAGAGATTATACTGCAACGTGAAATTTACTTCAGCGTTTTCCGATGATCTAGCATCGATAGTAAGATTAGATTTTAGAAAAGAACTTGAAAAAAAAGCGCACCCAGGGCTAAATTTTGTCAGAGCAAGTGCGCGTCACAAAAACCCTTGAATATAATAAGTAACTGACGATGCTTCGTATAGGAGGCACCACTGTTCTACCTGTTCGTGAACACATGGCACGCGCCACTCATTTGGTGGCTTTTTTTTGTTATCTTACGTCCCATACTCATGTTTTTCATTTTATTTATGGGCTACGGGTTAGCTAGTTTGTGCTTTATATATTTCATTACACGTGATAACGCTATGTTTTCTTCTCCCTTCATTGAGGCCTGCACGTGAGCGCATTTTTAAGACCAAATGGTATATCACAAATGAAAAACGCAAACAGTATCACAACAGTAAATCAGCCGCACAGAAAAGCTCCGACTCCAGGCGATGAACTGACATACATGCAACTCAAATTAGCTTGCCCTATTGAAAGTGAAGAGTCGCGTTTTCCAACCTTCTAGAGGTGCGATGTGTCAGCTAACAAAGAAGGGAGTCGGGGTCCACAGAGGTAGATTAAACTAGCTGCATACCCTATTGAACAATTTCAATAGGTTTGAATGAGTCAGCAAATAGGATTAATGTCACATTTGCTTTTGTTATTTAGTATTAACGTCCCGAGGTGACTCTGGCTCTGAAGGACACCGCAGTGAAGTGCTCCAGATAATTTCGACCTCCTGGGGTTCTTTAACCTGCACTGACATCACACAGTACACGAAAGTCACGGTTTCGATCCCGTCCGCGGCAGTCGCATTTCGACGGAGGCGAAATGCTAGATCCCCATGTACTGTGCGATGTGAGTGGACGTTATTAACCCCAGAGGGCCGAAATTATCCAGAGCCCTCCACTACGGCGTTCCTCATAGCCTAAGTCGCCTTGGAATATTAATCCTAAAAACCAAACCAAATGTGCCATAATCCTATACGCTGACCCATTCGAACCTAGACCGGAAAGACGCGTGTTCGATCCCGGCCGCGGCGGTTGAATTTAGATGAGGGCAAAATTCTAGAGGCCCGTGTGTTGTGCGATGTCAGTGCACGATAAAGAACCCCAGGTGGTCGAAATTTCCGGAGCCCTCCGCTACGGCGTTCCTCATAACGTGAGTGGCTTTGAGACGTTAAACCCCCCATAAGCCATATAGATTTTTCAATGGGGCGACCACAATCATATTGCTGCAAGCAACGTTATTGCGGCAAGCGCACATGAAAATGCCGCAATAACTATTCTTATAATGACGATGTCAGACCTGTTGCCTCTGTGCCCTAAACCGAGATGTAATCCAAAGTGATTGGGCTGATCCCACCACTGCATTTTACCACAGCAGAATTTTAACGAGCACTGCTAAGACTCTATTGCGGATTTTTTTTTTGACGACATCAATGTTCGTGAACAAGGGAGCAAATTATTCATTTGCATGCACCCAAGCGCAGTCATACGGCTGTAAAAGAAAGCTTTGTAGCCCTAAACATTTGACCAACACTGTCCCCACTTCGAGTCATTGATCAATTCGCTCTCACCGTGCCATATAGCCATCCCGATTAGCTCATTTCAGGTGACGCGGTGGTCCCTGTTTCGAACCACGGAGAAGGACGAATTTTTCTTTAACTACGAAGTTTCTGTGGAAGCTGTTAGCTTTCTTTTCTAGCCGTTTGGGTGCGCTTTGGGTGGATGCAAACGAGTAATTACAAATTTACTCCGCCTTTGGGGATTCCTCTAAATATTTCGCCAATGTTCGTGAAATGCAATGTCCCAGGAAAGATACAGGTTGACTCTTTGTGTGCTGAATTACTCACTCCGGCATACTCGTGTCCTGGAGGAAACCACTGAGATGACCAGGCATATTGTCGCCCACGCGGTCGTGCCTCTAGCCATCTCTAAATGGAAAACAAAAATTAGGGGGCACTTCAGCTTCGTCTTAAGGCTATGACGCGACAGCGTGAATGAAATTAGCATGCATCAGTTGGCACACCATCCCACGTGATGCACCACAGGACACACAAGGTCGTGCTTTAGCCGGATCAAACGAACGTGCTTTAGTGGTTTAGGGGTAGCATATCTCAATCGCAACGCAGAGGTCAGTGGTTTGGTACCAAACTAATTGTCCCAATTTTATTTTCAGATAAATAATTTACTGTACATCCTTACAAGTCATAATGACATTTGAGTCATGCTGTGGTGCCATAAGCACAATTTCATTATAGTTTTAATCATTTTCATTCCACAGCTCAACGTGTGGCGTCGCAACCCTCTCGATCATTCGCGATTTTCCATACATTCCAGATTTTCCAGCACCAGCAACAATTGCGGTTTCTGCGCTGAACGGAGCTTCACATCATCATCATCAGCCTGACAGCGCCCACTGCAGGTCAAAGGCCTCTCCCATGTCTCTCTAATTAACCCTGTCCTCTACCAGCTGCGCCCACCATATGCCCGCAAACTTCTTAATCTCGTGCGCCCACCTAATTTTCTGCCTCCCCGTGCTACGCCAAATGTTTCGTGCTTAGCAATGCAAAACCGCCAGAATTTTTTAGGAAAGTTAACGGCGTAGTAACTGTCGTACGTCTAGTCGCACACCTCAACCGCACCTTATGGGAAGAGGTAGATGCGACAACGTTGAAGGGTAAATGCCCATAATGAATGTGGAAATGATCATTCTCTACTTTACATTCATAGGTCGCTCGGAGCCCTCATACCACTCCTGGCGCAGTGGTTAAGTGGTTAAGCCATGCGGCACTACCTC
The DNA here is from genome assembly GCA_030143305.2 of Amblyomma americanum. Classification (NCBI taxonomy): domain Eukaryota; kingdom Metazoa; phylum Arthropoda; class Arachnida; order Ixodida; family Ixodidae; genus Amblyomma; species Amblyomma americanum. The sequence goes on from JARKHS020006408.1 coordinate 127,135, forward strand.
TTAATGCACTTATTTTTGCACTTCTTTAAAATAATAAATGTTAAGAGCAGAAAGCTACTAAAAATGGTATGTATCATTTGTAAGACCTAGAATATTTACAGCCTACGGGAAAAGAACCAGACTGTATTACATTCCATCTTTTTTTCAATGACTTCCTATAAGATTCAACAGTTGTATCTGTAATAAAAGCAGATAAACAATTGAATGAATGGATACTCCATAAAGTACAATAAATAATTTGGTGGGCTACTAGTCATGAAGGAAATTTCCCTTTCTTTTTTTTCAATAATATTTAAACCAATTGTTTTCTTCAATCTACGAGTAATTAGCTCCTCTATTGCTCATTCTACTATATAGCTGCTAGTTATGTGCACGAGATTTAGTATGCCATTGAGGACTGGTGTGCATAATATAACACGAATGTATAAGAGGAACAAGTAAAGAAAGATGTATAAGCTGACTGTTGGCGTTGTATGTGTTTGCAGTGACAAGTATATGTGAGAGATGTAAAGCAATCGTAATTTTACCGATGATGTAGAACAGATTCTGTGGTGTTTTCAAGAACGATGTATAAAACAAATGTTTTTTGAGTGCGCGTTCATTGAGGATATAGTTATGAGAGCTAAGTATAGGACACTGACAGATGCTGATTTGTACGATGGACCCGCATAAAACCAACATTGCTTTCGCAGGGACGGTTAAAATTTTGTAATGTAAAAATGACCGCAATAAATTCTACAACTCAGCATTATCGAGAGCCGCGTACCAGTGTTTCAAAAGCATGTCACAAGTCACGTCCAGTTATTTAGACTAGCAAGCAATAAAACACATCCCTCACTTCTCCGGGACACAAAACTGCACAGGTACCGTGGGTCAGTTCAAGAAAGTTGCATGTTTCAGTTAACCCTATGAAGTGCAGGCATTGAAAACTTCGGGAAAATGTTAGGACCTTCGAGATTTTGCCACTATTGATCCTTTCATTGCAGGAATGTCGAGAAACAAAGACTGATCAAGAGCAATATGGCTGCAGCAAAATTAAATCGGATAATTTTGATGATTTTCGAATGTATAACGAAACCAAAACTACGCGTGAATAAGTAGCCAAACGCAATAAATGTACTTATGAATGGCCCAACTATCCTTGATGGTTTGTCTTGCAAGATGTTTTGTGATCAACACTTTTTAATAGTTGCCGTTGTTTAAGCAGGCTTCCTGCCTCTCTGGCACTTTACAATGACTTTGCTTTGACAAATATATTCGAAACGACCACTCCATGAAGTATGTTAGCAGATGATGCAGTTCCGCGAGCAGAAATGAAAATCATTCTCATTTTTACACTCTGCATAGCAAATGATACGTTGAGTGTTGCAAAGTTAAAAGGAACTATGACAACAGCGTTTTGCCATGAAAAAGCTTTAGTGTAATATAGCTCTTAGCCAAAATACTTCCCGACACTAACGACCTGCTCTTGAACTATATGTTGGAGCACATACGCTGCCCCTGAAAGCCCAAATGTTCTGTAAGGCGAGATTGAAGGCCCTTGCCTGGCAGAGAACTGGAGCTTCACGGCTGTCACAGGTGCCCTACAACGTAGCTGAAAAGCGAGCCGTCGCTACTGAAACAAGGTTTATGATGCAATAATCTCATACAGTTTTGGTCACACAGATGTCAAAAGTTATCATAAATATCTTACAATATATACGACAATGTATAACATTCGTATGATATGTGCATAATATTTTATGATAAAGCTTTATGAGGCTATTGCATCATACACCTTTTTTGATCGAGGGTGCACAGACAACTGTGATACCAGAATAGACAATGAATTAACATACAAGACCATACTCTGTTCACTTATCAATTTTTTGTCTAAGTTGATAATGCCCCGTTCGCATCGTCCACTCAAAACAAAACTGCTTATAACGGAGGAAAAGTGTGCCCTTTTTACTAATACTTTGGTGTAATTTTTGCTCGAATGTGGATAATATATTTCGTTTAATACTTAAGGCACCTGTACATTCCAGGGGCCGTATTCCGTAACCCTTCTTCTCTTCATTGCTTTGGTCCTTTATCATTGGCACCGGCCTCATGTGACGTCAGGGCCAACAGCTGTCGAACATTGTCTTATCAACCCCGTTATTGAAGGCTGGTTTGACCAATAGCAAGAAGGCAATATAAAGGAAAGAAGAAAAACGAAGCTTACAAGCTACGGCACCTGATTTCTACGCCTCGAACCACTGGTCATCAAAGTCATCACCCTATTAGGACCCTCTCACCTTGGACACTGCGAAACTCCCAACATCCGCGATGGCAACCGCAAAAAAGAGCGTGCGCTTGGGGCAAGAAAAACAGACGTTGTGCGAGCCTCGGGGGCGCACGTTTTCCGAGCAATGGGTGCCATATGCCATAGCGGCACGTGAATAGAAAGATACACGAAGACACCCGTGTTCCCAGGAATGGCGGGAGCGTCTTTGCGCTCCTAATTGTGAGGAGAAAGACATCGATCACCGAGACTTTCAGGTAGAGAGGTGATTATTCACTCGCATATTCTCGACGGCACGTGGGAGGGCTTCCTTTTTGGAGAGCCCTCGGGGCTTTGGACGCGCAAAAGGGAGCCTGTGCACAACGGCGCCAGCTGCTCGGGCATTTTCGGTCTCTGGAAAACACAGCGCGCGCCTCAGTACATTAAAAGAATACCCAGAGCGGCTGCATCGTTTACGTGTTTGTTTAACGCTCATTATGGATGGAAAAGAAAAAAAAGATGGCGGTGGTTTAGCTCTGGTTAAACCTGTAGTGGCGCGATAGCTACAGCTGGCCGAGTGGAACTTGGTCACGTGACCAACCGCGTGATCAGCCTCGGCGCAGCGCCACCGGCAGCTCCTCCACACCATGTGACCAACCACGTGACAGCATAGCGGCACAGTCACCGCCACGGCGCCGCCACGCTGAAGGCTCGAAATGCTACCGTAATGTATTTATCCCTACAAAGTTGGCGGTGGTTTAGCTCTGGTTACATCTAGAGTGACGCGATAGCTACAGCTGGCCGAGTGAAACTTGCTCAGTTGAGTTTCGAAGTTAGTATTTCACCGCTCCATTTCTCTGGGCGTTGCTTCTTCATCTTCGTCCCACTTGACACGGCGCATGCGTAGAGCAGTTGCAGCTCGGTTTCGCCGGCGCGCCGCGCCGCCAGCAGCAACAGCTGCTCCGCACCACGTGACCAACCACGTGGCAGTGCACCCACGCGGTGGTGGCGCCACCACGCTGAAGGTTCGAAATGCTACCGTAATGTAGCTATCCCTACAAAACTTGGCGGTGGTTTGGCTCTGGTTAAACCTGGAGTGACGCGATAGCTACAGCTGGCCGAGTGGAACTTGCTCAGTTGAATTTCAAAGTTAGTATTTCACCGCTCCGTTTCTCTGGGCGTCCCTTCAACTTCGTCCCACTTGACACGGCGCATGCGCACAGCTGTTGCAGCTCGGTTTCGCCGGCGCGCCGCGCCACCAGCAGCACCAGCTGCTCCGCATCACGTGACCAGCCATGGCGCTGGCAGCTGCTCCGCACCACGTGCCCAACCACGCTGAAGGCTCGAAATTCTGCCGTAATGTAGCTATCGCTACAAAAGATCACCGTATTGCTACGAGTGTCGTGACTCGAATGGTCAAGCGGTAGCAGAGACGGGGCGTCGAATGTCCCTGTGCAGAAACACCAACGAGGTCGTCGGCTGCTGATGCAGAGCCGCGCCAGTGGACCTATCCTTGAAGCCCAGCCTAGACTGTCCGTCGTATCCTCTTCCGTCGCCTGCCAGTAGCACGCGACGATAAGGAACTCTGCCGGAAGATTCCTCCAAAATCTAGAAAGGCAGCGTCGATCGTTATGCTAAATCGCGAGAGCTCTCGCAGCTTAAAAAGTGTCATGTGTATTCAGCTGGATAAGCGAGTACCTAAGCTTACCAGCTCGTCGCAGCCAACTGCTACTCATCCGTCCTTTACTGTTTCCATTCAGGTGTCTCAAGGCATCGTACTAGGAACCCGTTCTTTTCTAACCTATGTTAATAACCTGCCCATTAAACTTGCATCCAAAATTCGGCTTTTTGCAGACTATTGTTTAGTGTACTGCTCCGAATGCCACCTGTCTGAAGTTACCGTTCTGCCCAACGACGTGTGCTGCACGAAAACGAAAATAGAAGTGTGCTACAGTTTCTGGCTTATGAATTTAAATGTTAAAAAAACTACATCCCTGTCTTTCCATCGCTGTCGTAACTACCCAACACCCACCCACCGATTTTACATTTGTCCTCTAGTCCTGACAAAATTTAGTACCTAAGCACTGACCTATCCCGAGACCTACCTTGGTGCAAAATATTAATGCGACAGCCTTTAATCGCTCATGCTCGCGTTCGTCCGTCCGTTACGCTCTTCAAATGGGTAATAAAAAAAACTTGTGCACATTGGGATTCGAACCACCATCCTTCCGTTCCGCAGCCGAGCGTGCTAACGCCTACGCTTCTTCCCGCCAACCCATATGTAGTTCTCCTTGTCTAGGATGCTAGAGAGTGTTTGCAGAAAGGCGTCGAATGAGACGGATGCCTCCCAAATGCCCTCCAGTGTCTCCAGCATTTAATATTCCCAAACCAGTGTGTAGTTATTTACCATCTTAACCACACATCAGTGACACAAGCATCAACACCGTGCTAAAGGCTTTCGCCTCACCGCACTTTAGGTCAACAAAGTGCCCCCGTGAATTTTTAACCATACTGCTAACTGTGCAAATCGTACCCTTGGCTACTGACGCCGTAACCTCCACCTACTATCTAACTTACGCCTATTTAGTAAATACAGTCGAGCCCACTTATAACGAACCCGACAGCTGCGTGAATTGCGTTCGTTGTCACCGAGGTTCGTAGCAAGTGGACTTCCCATGTTACAGCCAAAATCAGACAGTTTAAGGCCACCATGCACGTCGGCTTATTCAACCTAGACCTTGTATACCTAATCCCGATGGAATCACTCGTGGTAAAGCACGTGGCAGGTCGGCCTCCTCGTCATCGTCTTCATCAGGTTCCTGGGAATGGGGGAGTTCTCGTACTTCGCATGCAATTATTTTCCTGAATCTATGGTTCCCGATGTCGGCGTCGTGATCCGCACCAACGAAGTCCTCCAGGCCGACATCAGGTCGGGCCAGCTGCGCATCGGTGACGGGTTGACAGCATTCCAAATACGTCCCGAATCTGGAGCACCCAGGTTCGATCGAGACCGCGGCGCCCGAGTTTCGATGGAGGCGAAACGCAAAAAGGCGCCCGTGTGCTGTGCGATGTCATTATAGTTTAAACATCCCCAGGTAGTCAAAATTGATCCAGAGACCTCCACTAGAGCATCTCTTTCTTCCTTTCTTCTTTCACTCCCTTCTTTGTCCCTTCCCTTACGGCGCAGTTCGGGTGCCCGCCGAGATATGTGAGACAGATACTGCGCCATTTCCTTTCCTCAAAACCATTTTTTTTCATCTGTTGCTCGACAGCGTACGCCCTTAATAGCTCCTGGGTCCCTAAACGCTGCCTTACGGAAGTAGACCTTGATGGACTCCGCAGTCAGTTCCATCCACGTGACCTGATTAGTCCAAGGTGGCGAGCAGAGTAATTGCAAATGGAACGTCACGGCCAGAGGTGGGCATTTGACCTAAAAAATCGGGACCCCACCTCAACCTCAAAAAATATTTGCCGACCTCACTCAACCCCAACCGACTCAGTTGAGGTTGAGGTCTCCTGAGACGCCCTGGTTCCCTTTTCCTGAGGCCGCTGCCGACCTCACTCAACCTCAAAAATTGAAGTTGAGGTCAGCTTCTCGACTTCATCAAACAAAAAAATCGGTGAAGTTTTCAGGTTAAAAACAATCCTGAGAATTAAGTGAGACAAGAAAGCAAAATGATGATGGTATTATTTAATAAGGTGTGTACAGACACTATTTATGTGCGCGCCGTAGGAGAAGCTTATAATCTGGGATGAACCGTTGGAAATTTTATGGCCTGCGGGCAGAGGTGTCCCGTGCGCGATTACCACTAGTACGTCGGTGAGTACTTAAAATGTTTAATTATTTGGCAACCTGCTTCGTGTATACACAGCACTTCTACACCATCTACCAGAAATTGGGACGCGAGGGAAGGTATTCACGATACTCTGCTTAGACTTGAGAATGGTTAGCGAATGTAACGAAGCTGGTCGTGGATGTACTTTCCAATGCGATGACCACGTAGACGCATATCAGTTAATTTCGATTTTCTAGCTCTATCCGGCATTCCAAGAGGGCTCAGCGTAGATAATAATTTTGTCACCCAGCAAACGCTCTTTTCAGTCCTCTTAATCAACGTTGTAACGCGAGATTTCTCACCTCTGTCACTTGGAAAAGCTTGGTATCCCGATAGTTTCGCTGTTTTGCCCGTCTCCTGCAAGGCTGTAGCTAACGGTTTCTCATCTAATAGCGTCAAGTATTGTTGCACTAACGCCCGCTTGCGCTGGAAGCCGCGACAGTTCCACTGCCAGATTATAGGCTCACTTGGTGCGCCTCTGACCATTTTGGAGCTGGTTGATATTTTCCTCAGCTTTTTGTTGCCATTCTCCGATGGCAACTAATTCTGCCCTTTGTCTTTGTACTTCGCCCGTAAGGGCTTGGATCTGGCTCTGAGTCTGATTTATTGCGCCCATGATTTGGGCCATGAAAGAATCGAATTTAGCTTCGATTTTGGCTTCTAATCTTTTCTCTAGTTCCACCAACGGATTAGCGTCTTCTCCTTTGCGTTTCACTGGGGGCGGTCTAGCCAAGTCTACAATCATCTTTTCCTCCTCCGGTGCCGCAGGCTGCGTGGGAGTCGCAGCCCTAGGGGCCGGGGGGGGGGGGGGGGTTGGTTTCGATACCAAGTTTGGTTGCGCACTGTGGGGAGAGGGGGACCCCGTACGCGCCTGCACTTTTGGTGTACGTAGCTCTTGAGTGAGCTTATTAATTATCCCTTTAAGCTCCCTAACCTCTTTCCTTAATTTATCGATCCCCTCGTCTTTCTTATCTTTTTCCTGGGAAACGCCACTGCCAAAGCTTACACTTTTTCGTTCCCCGCTCGGATTCCGCTTGTGAGTCCACGGGTTCGCCGGGTCCCTGGAACTCGATCTCCCCCTGTGTGTGGATCCGGGGCGCCCCCTGGTGCGGGAGCTCGAGCGGCCACGCTGCTGCTGCCCTCCGGTGGTCTCCTCCAGCCTCGGGAAGGAGTCGTTTCTGGCGCGAAAGTCCTCGTTTCCGCGCCTGACCTTGGAACGGCTCCGGGGATTCCCCTCGGTGGTCACTCCGGCTTGCTGCTCCTGAAGTTCCTGCTGCTGTTGCATGTTGATCTTGCGTTCCCATAGTCTCTTCTTCAGCTCGTAAGGAACACGGTAGAGTTCTATACATTTTCTGTCACCGAGCGGGTGTCCTTTCCCGCACAGTTGGCACTTGGGCTCACATAAATGGTCTTGTGGCGGTTGTTCCATGCCACAGCCACGGCATTTCACATTCTCGGGGTCCGGGAAGACGTCTTCGCGGTGTCCGAGCCGGCCGCAGGCGTTGCAAACTTCGTATTTTTTGCGGTAGAGTGCGCAGCGTTGCGCCACGGGCGTGAGTCTCACCCACCGCGGCACCTCTTTGTCTTCGAACAGTATTAAAGCTGTCCTCGATTCTCTTCCGAGCCTTCGCACTCCCAGAACCGGAGGATTTCCGTAGATTTGCAGCCTTTTCAAAATAGCTTCGTCCGAGAAGGACAAAGGGACTTCATGCACGACGCCTTTCCCGCAGTCCTGCGGCATAGCTACGTACGTAGTCGTTTCGATCTTTTCCCCTTCGAACTCGAGGAGCTTCAAGTCGGCGTATTTTTTCTTCCTTTCCGCGCTTACGGTGGCGACGAGAATGGAATGTTGCTTCACATTCATCGAGATGACATCCTCTCCGGCCGCGTCTGTGCTGACGCCAGCCGCCCGAAGTATAGCGTCAGCCAAGTACGCACTTCCATATTTCATCAGACGTACGAGACCGCCGTGCGGTCTCATGACTATTTTCTCGGCACCGTCCAGGATTCGGACAAATTGCCTTTCAACCGACGGTGCCGCCATCTTCCTCCCTGCGAGCTTCTCGGCGGCTCGCTGCCGTTCCACATGGCGTCCCTCGTTGTTCGCCAGGAGGGCCGCTTTACCTCTCTTCTTACTGACGTACCATTGTCCCGGCACGTTCAATCCTTCTGGATCTATGTCCGCACCACCTACGGTCTCCATCATGGCTGATACAGTATTCGAGCGGAGCCGCCGCCGGTGGCGTCTCGCCGCTAGGTCTAGCCTTAGGCTTAGCTCACCATGTGGCTCGTCGAAGACCACAAGATCCAAAAAAATGAGGAAAGCGTGGGCCCACCTTGGGAAAATCGATATCCACGGTGTCCAGGCGTTGAGTGCTGTCGATTCAGCTAAAATCCAAGATCCGTCGAATTAAACTTGTGCTCGAGCGGCCTTAGTCGACGGAGCCCATCGAACGCCCGTCCGCTCTCCACCGTCAAAGCCGAGCGTCTCCTCTAGTCACGTGACGACGCTGTAATATGACATCACACCTACTCACGTGACGAAGATGTAATTTCTCGTCATACCAGGCCCCCATCCACCCCCATTTCAAGATCCACATGGATCCCACATTACTGCACATGCGCATATGACGCATTACAAAGAGTGCCCACAACCCGGTCCACATTAATGACATTCGGATTGTCCAGCAGGTAAACGCGCCAGTTCTCATGTATGACTTACGGCAAAGATCATGTAACGACACATGCCGTCGACCCTCGAGATGATGGCGATGACGATGATAATACTAATAGCGTATCTTTATGAGTCCGAGGAAGTCTGAAATACTGCTACCAAATTAAAAGTTGCCAGAATATTGATTAAATATTGTACATTACCCAGCAACCGAAGACAATTATTGTGCGGGAAAACAGGAATACCTGGAGCTAATAATTAAGGATGGTGATGTTGATGTTCCCGAGAGGTCAATACAATACCCCGTTTCCGCCACTTCCCTCCAGGTCTCGATGGTAATGTTTCGAAATCCTGGGAATTCTCCGATGACACGGTGATCTGCAGCATTTTGCAAGAAAGGGCTAAATTATGTCTTCGAACACTGTGCTCACTATTAAAATCACATGAGTCAAAACGACTGGCCTAGAGTGGGCAGCGTGAGCTGCTCTCTCTGTCAGGAGCACCACGGCCCTCCGCTCAAATTTCGCAACAGCGAAATCTTTTTCACAGTCCCATCCATCCCCCCCCCCCCCCGGAAAAAAAGAACACCATCAAAATGCTCATACGCCTGAAGAGAATTCAGGGTACCATTTCGTGAACCAGTCTGAGATAAGCTGCTTTAAATCCATCATTTGTTTTAAAAATTGAAATAATCAACGGTACACCAGCATCATCGACGTTTTTTTTTTTTACCTGCGAGCACCGCGCTAGCATTCTGCGATGCAATTTAATGTGAACGATGGGTCTCTGCAAAATATTTAAAGGAAAGATAATGGGTAGTTCCTGGTCGTCTGCAAGGCAGGCCGCCAACCCAACTCACCCCATACGAGAAAGTAAAAAAAAAACAGAACGACTACAAAACATCCAAACAAAAATCGCACACTAAAAAACAGAAGCGAACAACAGTGTGCCCCATTAAACGTCATATTAGAAGGTTTGAAACAGTGACTCAGGAGCACAGCACCAGCACGTAATCAGTTCTATTAACACATCTTTATTAAAAAAGGAAAAGAAATCATCTACCACGTCACAATACATTAATTATACTTGAGCATTTTTTCACCGCTGTAACACCACTTTACGTTGGTACGTTCGCCCCGTGCTGTGGCGTTTCGGCATAACAAGAGAATTTCCGAAAAAGAACAAGGAATACGGGAGGCCAAAGAGAGGTTATTCGGAAGGATATAAAAGAGAAATTATATCTGCATCTGCTTGCATTACGACAGGACACTATGAGCAACGTGAATTGCGCCCACGTCAAGTGTCTGCAGTCGCGTTCGGTAGAAGAAGAGCGTGGTGACTGCAATGAGCGAAAGCAGCACGGTGTGCGCCACAGTGTTGTCGAGCACTAGAGGGGCCTTCCTATTCTATTTTTCTCCATTTCGTGGTCGAACTCAACAAGCCACTCGGCGAACAATTGTCACCTTTATTACCCATGCCCCCTTTAAACTAATGCCTATGACACACTCGTCGAATAAAAAAAAAATATCGCGCATCATTTAGGCCGTTCGTGCATGCAGCATACGGGAACGCAGCTTCTAAAGCACTGCGCCTTGCGAGTCTTCCCGATGACAAACGGCGACCACAGAAAAAAGCGAAGCGTATACTACACTTCCCACCAGGGCTACGCGTCCTTTTTCGATTCGTGCGTTTTTAACGGCATTCCATACGTTCCTTATTTCTTATCTGTAATTTTGTTATTTTATTTTTGGATTGCCGCATTATATCCGTAGGAAGTGGGAGACACGAAGGCTAGGAGACACTCGTCGCTCTGCGCACCTGCTAGAAGCGGTGGTTTTCGACTTCGGGGCCGAGTCTACTGAGCCTCCTCGTTCGCTGTAACCACGTTTGTGAAGCCGCAGGTGTTCGTTGGATCTGAGACGCAGTGCGATTACCCTAATACACATTTTGACGGTGGCACCACCTTCGTGCATAATAAGCGAGCGTTCGTTATAACTGCTGCCATTATAAGTGGGCTCCAGAGTACACAACTAGAATATGTATACATTCTGTATTCAACCCTCATGAAACTAACCTAAAAAATTTGCTCGAATTCATTCGTGATCGCGCAGCTAGATTCATCGCACTGTCTCCGAATTAAAACTCAGCTTGATTCCTTAGCTTCCCGCCGTAAACTTACATGTCTCTGCTTTTTATCAAACGCTTTAATGCAAATGCATTACTCGTAGCCTCATTAAGAGAAATGTCACCAGTGTGTGTATGGGGGGGGGGGGGGGGGGTTGCGTGCGTGTGCCCGCAGATGGTGCAGAAAATCACAGCAATGGCAAGCAAAGTAGGGCACACAGCAATCCGAGCACCTCCACTTCAGACAAACCTTATAAATGTTCTCCGTCAATATACACCCGCTACTGGCCGACCTCCATGTAGCGCCATTCATGCGTCGCATTCGTACCTAAATCGTGACGCAACCGTTTATCGTACAGCACTCTAGGTGGCGGCAACCGATTTCTCGTTGCATATATATAGCTTACATGTGCTAGTAATATTGCGGGCTAGCTTGCGACAGGGATTCGAACCGACGGCATATGCACCTTCAATTGCATCCCTTCCCAGATTTCGTATCACAATTTTGATGCAGCCATTCGTCGTGCAGCGTTCCGGGTGGTGTCATACGCACGTGTGCGTGTGTGTGTGTGTGTGGATGGTTTCATGCTTGGAAAACAAAAACCTGATCGCCTGAAATAAACTCAGTCCGCACACAGCACGAAACGTCTACGTCTAGCGTCCATGACATGCTTTCGCAGTCTTATGTGTCTCTGCCGAATTCATTGTTCATACCTTGGCTTTGGACATCTTCATCCGTCTAGCCCCACCGTCTGTCCCGCCACAACTATCCTAAAGCCGTCTAACCCCAGCACGTCCATGCCGCAACATTTCAGAAGTCATCTTTTCTACACACAGCTCTGGATTGGGGCGAGCTTCCCGCTTCATGGCCTTGTTAGCTCACCAATACCAACTGAAGACCGCCACCGAAAACCATCTCTAACCCTTACATCCGCCCCTCATGAACTAACCCTTAACGGGGCCTTTGCAAAACAACTGAATGAAATAAATGCCATAGAAAGCGTCCTAGATCGCAACTCGGGCCGAGACGGGTACTGAACGACTCGACGTTGTTTTACCACAGCTTTTTCAACCAAAGTTCGTTCGGCTAGCATCCTGTTTAAGCCAGGCGAAGAGCTGCTCGGATCACCTCAGACTGGTCGCGCTGCAGGGCAAAGCATCCAGACATGCCTAGACACGCATGGGGCCGGCGCAAGCCGCCGTGGGGTGGCCAGCACGCCGGCGGACTGGGTGACGCAACCACCGGCCAGCTACCTAGGGTATCATAAGCGAGCCTGGAAAGAGCGGAGGAGACGCAGAGATTGGGTCTCGGTCTTTCTATGAAGTCCATCTCGAGAAGTAGCTGTAATTCTGCATATAAATAACTTTTCGTCACAAACACAATAGACCACAATGTCACAACAGTGACAGCGGTGGGATGGCAGCTTCGGTATCGATCGGCACCAGCTACCTCAGCTTCGTAATAATAATAATAATAATAATTGGTTTTTAGGGAAAGGAAATGGCGCAGTATCTGTCTCATATATCGTTGGACACCTGAACCGCGCCGTAAGGGAAGGGATAAGAGAGGGAGTGAAAGAAGAAAGGAAGAATTAGGTGCCGTAGTGGAGGGCTCCGGAAAAATTTCGACCACCTGGGGATCTTTAACGTGCACTGACATCGCGCAGCACACGGGCGCCTTAGCGTTTTTCCTCCATGAAAACGCAGCCGCCGCGGTCGAGTTCGAACCCGGGAACTCCGGATCAGTAGTCGAGCGCCCTAACCACTGAGCCACCGCGGTGGGTAGCTTCGTAAATGCCAAATGCTTTTTCCCTCCATTCACTAGACTTCTCTAAGCCAGGTTGTCGTTGTGTAGAAGACGGCTGTTTGAAGCCTTGGAGAGAACTTTGTTTCTAGCCTAGTAGGAGCGCTTTGACACCAAATCTGGTGCTGAGGGAGCGAACAAGGCAGTGTTGAGAAGATAAGCGTGTCACACTAGTGGCTCGATAGCAGTGAACGCGAAGTGAATTCTAAAAGGGGCAAACGGCAAGAGGCTATTGTGAGTAACGGAGAACCTTCGGGTGAAGGAATTCATCGAAATTTGTTACGTGTTGAGCGTTGATTTGGGGCCCTCAGGAAGAAAGAAGGCGATTCTTGAGGTCATGCGGGCGAAAGAAATGACGGCTGAGGAAGTCAGCGAGGCCAGTGCTGATATCAACGGAAGCCTTGAGCGCGAGAAAGCGGAAAGGAAGAAAGCGGAGAGGAAAGAACCGGAACTTCGTGAGGGCGAGAAAGCATCGACTCTGAGTGCGATGAGCTTGAATGGCAGATGCGCCTCGAGCGCGATGAGTTTGAATGGCATGAACGCCATCTGGAAAAACAAAAGCGTCGCCGGCACAAAGAACTTGAAAAGCAGGAACTGCGCGAGTGTGAAGAAGCCCAACACAGTGAGCGAAAGTTGGCAAGGTAAAAGCACCGTGAGTGGGAAGATACTCGAAAGAGCACGAGAGCAGGCACGAGGAGCATGAAAAGAGCTTTTCCCGCCAAGAAAACTTAGGGAGCTGGAAATTGAAGCCCGCCAGATCAGTGTGGAGAGGCATGAAGCATTAATTGTCATAGTTCAGGCTAAGGGTTCGACGGTGCGGGACAAACTTTGGTCGTCGCTGAAGATATGGCCAGGTATACAGCTGGACGAGTTCGAGCGCGTCTGTCAGAAAAGTCGCATCGAGCGGGATCGTTGGGCAAAGAAGTTTGTAGCCCTTATTTCTAGCTAAACGTCGGATGGTATTAAGTGCCTGTTAGACGGCGGATTGAAGAACTGTGATGACCTGAATGGCGTTTTATTGATGAAATATCGGCTGTCACCGGCGGATCTTTGCGAAAGGTACGAATACGAAGAGTCAGCATTTGTAGTTATTATCCCTACAAGTTCAAAGGCGATGAATGAGAATGGCTTAACAGCGAGGAAGTTTCAGACATTGAGGACACGACAGCAGAGAGCGTAGCCGTTGAGCAACCCTGCCAGTGCGCCACAGAAGAAATTAGCTGGTACGTGGTAGAGGCCCTTCCTGCTATCATAGTCGACGACGCCCAGAATTCGCCAACTGAAGGAACGCCTTTCCTACCTTAGTATACGATAGTCTCGCCTTTATAAGATGCGGTTTCATTTAATGTTAATGTGGACGAGTTGAGAGGACTTGTATCTTCTACCGTGTCCAAGGCAGAAGTTGTAGAGCAAGGTGGAGTAGTCCGGCTGAAAATTGATAAAAGAACCCAATCCCGATGTAGCAAAGTCAAAGTGGTTGACACGCAGGAAAATGAATCGCCGCTGGCGGAAAAGGTAACACGTGAGATTTTCGGCGTGCCCTGCACTACCTCACCTGGAGAAGCATCAAAAAATGGACGCCCTATTAAGCAATCCTGAAGGTGGCCCTCGGCTTACCCACACGCACCGCCCCACAGAAGTTACCCGAATTAGGCATCCGCAACATTTTCGCTATATGGAGGCGCTCCTTATAGCACAGAAGTAGGAGTTAGAGGTAACAGAAATAGAAGTTAGAAAAAAAGTGACTGGGAGAATGCTGGCTCAAAAGCATAGAGAAGTTAGAAGTGCAGGATCAAAATTTGTATTTAAAGAAAATGGCGAATTTATAGACCGTTAACACCGTCAGGGAAAAACTTTTAAAAAGAAGCCGAGCATGATGGCAACTGCCACCACCCCGTTTCAAAGGGGACGCTCCTATCTTCCATATATCTATCCATCCAAGGATGAGCTTGGCGCATGATGGCCTTAGCTGTCTCTGTGCCATAAAACCCAACACAACCTATCCATCGCGGTCGTAATCCTCTGGGTCCAGCCGCCCCGCCGGAACATGCACCCCGAAATACCCAAGAGACACAAGGAGACAAGAGCCAAGGTCCTGGACAAATTCCTGGTCTGAAGAGCAGAGACTGTCTACGTAGACGCCTCCAGCTGCCCAGAAATCATAGCGGCAGTAGTCGACCACACTCATCAGGCGATCACCAACGTCACCTTCAACTACGACAACCTTAATGGAAGCGGAGGAAGTTTCCATTCCCCTAGAGATGGTCGAAGGCTCCAGGAAGGTCAGTCCCTACACATTAGTCACGGGCTTCCAGACGGCCTGCCGGAACTACTCTGGGGGTAGTTTCAGCAAGCCGGCCCTCCAAATCCTAAGGAAAGGCCCCACAGACGACATTGGTGAGCGCCATGTTCTCATTAAGAAAACAAGGAGCATCTAGGTAAATTCGACACAAGAAAATTCCCAGAACGCTCACCACAGAATAGCAGACGCTCAAACACATGCCTCAACCATAAATGCCTCGCTAAGTTGCCTCCCTTTTGATCTCCGCTCCGCTCTTCCCATCTTGACGTCCTCCTCGAGGAGAAGTACACGTGTCATGACTCCCCCTTGCACTTACCCCCTCCCTCAGAATTTAACGAGAAAGGAAGAGGTGTTGTCTAGAAGGACTAGGGTTTGGGCGGCTGTTATCCAGTCGATAACGGGCCGATGGGGCTCTCAAGAACAGTCCCTAGCTCATGTCCTACATGTTCCACACCCGCCGCCGATGTGGTCATTCGCCACCTGCTGTGAACGTGTCCCGGAACAAGCGCTTAAAGAACAAGACGACTACAGGAAGTTGGTCTAACAGCTACTGAGGAGGAAGACTTCACCATGTGGCTGACGGACAACACCAAGAGCCGGAGTCTGCTCAGGTTTCTGGATGAAAATAACCTCCATCACCTTTTATAGTACACTGACTGCCCTTTCTAATGCCACATGGAAAGTCCTCGAAATAAAAAAAAAGTTATATAAACACCAGGACATGCCAGCCCGAGTGAGAACTGCGCAGCGGATACCGTAGCTCGAGGATACACAAAGCAAGCTGCGAAAGACACGCTAGAACACTTACCAGTAGTTACGACGTATAGTGATATCTTCGAACAAGGTCAGTGGTAGAGGATGGCCCCACCCCAACCTCACAGCCAGCTTACAAAAGAGCAGGCAACCGTTTGGGGGTGCTCCAGAAAACATTAAATACATATGCTAAGCATTCCCCCAACAGCCTACAGGGCCGCCTGTAACCTCAGCGGGAGGTGGCCACACACTGTAACACACTTCATGGAGCTGCCAACGCAACACGGGAGTCCCAATACACAAAACACATCCCAGCAGCAGTGGTAGGACGCATTGTCCAGCTCCCACCTGGAAGACCAGCGACGCCTGGCAGACCAGGTGGGAGCTGCTGCAGTCTCCGTAGGAGCCTGGTCTAGGGGTTCCATCCAATCGCCAGAGAAGGCTTCGCTCGACCTAATAAATGTTTTCGTTCGTTCGTTCGTTCGTTCGTTCGTTCATTCATTCATTCGTTCGTCAACGGAAGAGGACGCATATTTAGCATGCGTACGCTGAAAAGACGTACGCTAGAGTTTGCGGCGAGCAATGCGACGTGAGTCGGGACCTACTGCACCATTCTGCGCGCGATCACATTGCGAAAAGGAACAGTACTAGCGGAAACGCTAAGTTCAAAAGGAATTAAGGGCGACAACCACTCGCATTCGGGTGAAACACGCCAGGAACAAGAAGAGAGCAACCCAACAACATTCCTACCAGTAGAAAACACTATCGTTCGTCAGCGCCTAAAGAAACAACGTGCTGGACGACAGTGAAGGTAACCTTGAGAGCGCCATTAATATTACCAACCTTGAATCTGGCATTGGAAGTGCGCGCGGAAGTAAACTCGTGAGGTTTGCCTCGCATAGAAACGCGAACGCGCAATTGTACGGGGCAGTAGTGACACGGACAGTAAGCTAGTCGCCGAGAACAAACCGTCTAAACACCCGTTCATTGGTATCGCGGCGTAAAGCCAAGTGTCGAAAGAATGCTGTTCAGAAGGTTTGAAACCAAAGCCCCTCAAAGGTGCGAATGGAACGACGTCGAGCGTAAACGGGTGCGCAAGGAATTAAACTCGTGTAAGGCCTCGCTTGCCACAGCTAACAAGCTTGAAGAAACGACGGCTCGACAGAAAGCGGCATTCGCGCGGCGAGTACAGGCGTGTGCGGCACGCGAGGCGCAAGGAAAGGTGCAAGTCGGTAGGCAAAGCCTGCAAATCTCTCACGTCTTGTCGATCCCAAACTGTAAGGGCTAGTGCAGAGAAGCAGACAAGCGCAGCTACCGTGATAGGGGCGGAGGCAAAATTTAAAGCGCCTCAGTAGTGACGTTGGTTTTTGTTCGCTCGAAGCGAGGTGCTGGAAGTGGTAAGGGGAATATGTCTACTTAGGAGACGAACTGACCGCAAATCCGGATCTGCTAAGATCCGCGGAGGGTAACGTCTGGATTCCAAGGGAGGTCAAGCGCAGCAGGGTGCGGCAGAAAGTTAGATAAGAGGATGATTAAGAAGTTTGCGGGAATAGGGTAGCCGCAGCTGACACAGGACAGTATTAATTGGGTATTTATAGGAAAGGCATTTGCCCTGCAGTGGGTGTAGTCAGGCTGATGGCGATGATGACTCCTTTAAGGGGCTCGATTCCGCCGTATGCGTTTGCGCGTGAAAAACCTCCACGACTATGACAAACATCTCCGTCTGTGTGGTCCCTAGAACAGGCGCGGAAAGCTCGTGACATCACTTCCGCTGTGCTTGTCCCTGGTGCATTGCTACAGTACAGCGAGCAATTAATATATAGCGACGAAAGCAGAGCGCTCTTAGGAGAGGCATATATTATGACCTCGCACGGGACCGATCACTTTCAGGCACGCGTGTATCAGCTGTAGACTACCGCCAATAGCACACAATGAAAAGATCCTGGTCTGAGTGAACTATTCATTGCTTATAATTTGTCCCTTTGCGCTAATAAAACTGACGATCTCATATTCAATGCGTTTATTTTATCCCCTTGTCCAAACCGCTGGAGTGAAGCGAACCTCGATCATGCGCCTGTATACAAATGGGCAGGATTATTCTTTACACCCGTCTTACTGCAGGGCTTTCCCGAGACGGGAAAGCAGTGCCAGCGAGCGAAGCAGTGAGACTAACTAGTACGTGAGACTAGAACAAAGTCATATTTTCTCGAACCTCAAAGCGAAGAGGCGTGCCGGCCGCGTCTGGGTTGTCATCCGGCTTCGACGTATGCGCTCGACAGTCGCTCAAATCTATGTCTGAACCTCTCCGGCTAGATTTCTTCGCGATGTACCTTCTCCTGGCCGTATTCGCTTTCACATCGGTGCCCACGTCTCGACCACGGTCGTGCGCGTTTTTCCCGTCGTCGCCGGCCCTCTGCGCTGCGCTCCTCCCCTGGCTGGCGTGCTTGGAGTCCAGCTCGAGCACGGCGCTGCCGCTGCCCCTCCTGGTGGTACGCGGCCGCAGTTGACCGTCGTTCCTGTCCAGGTGCAGCATGGGCTCGCCTCTATTGGGCATGGCCGTCTCTCCGTCGTCCGGCGTCACGTCTAGCGCGCCGCGGGATCGCGTTATGGCCAACGTGAGGGCGAAGGCGAAGGAGCAGCCCAGCGTCGCGCAGGTGAGCACAAGAAGCAGGAAGTAGGGCAGGCTGTTACGCTTGCGAGCGCCGCCGCCCCCTAGGCTGCTTCCGAGCAGCAGCTGGCTCTCCTGGAAGCTCAGGCAGCGGTGCGGAGAAAACACGAGGCGCCGCGCCGGGCACCGCATGGGAGGCCTGGGAGCCATCCCGGGGGCCAGGAGCAGTTGGCCGTCGGACGCCATGGGAGGGCCTGGGGAAAAATAGCCTAGACGGTGTCTTGCTGGGTTGCGTTGGGGCGGCGAACAGCAGCTTCGATTTCTTCTTCCTCCTTCTAGCTCTGATGTATGTCGGGAGGGAAGTGTTCGGCGAAAGTTTAGCACAGGGACTGCCGTCAATCGAGATATTGGCGTAAAAGGTTTGCCGGGCGGAAACTAAAGCAGCGAGAAAATGATACCCACTGGACCATAAATGTCCAGCAGACATTCAGTTCAAATCCGAACGTCCGTTACCCACTTTGGACATCCATGAGATGTACAGCGGACGTGTTATCGGTAATAAACAAGGTCCACTGTTGAGCCAATGGAGGTCCTAGGGATGTCCGCTGCTGGACGTCTATTAAAACAAGTGAACGCCCTGAGGATTTGCTCTTGTGGACGCATGGGCTGGTCTCTACGTGAATATCCACCGGCCACTACTAGTCGGCAATGTTTACGTGCACCCGATATTTTTTCCTTCACCTGCTTGTCACGTAGCTCTGAAGTAAATATATCCTATTTCATTAATAGTTTTCAATGCGCTTCGCACTGTCCCGAGGAAAAACAACTAGAAAATTTACTGCACTGTAGTTTGGTACGGCACCGTACCTGCCGTACCAACCGCACTTCAGATTGCAACGGACATCTACGACTGTTGGCGCAACGTTCTTAGAAAGTTTGTGTCACAGATTCCTATACCCACCCCTCATGTCCCGAGGATTCGCTCTTGTGGACGCATGGGTCTGTCCCTATGTGAATATCCACCAGCCGTCAACTACTAGCCGACGATGTTTATGCGCACGCGTGGACGTCGCTGGAACTAACGGCGCTACAGTAACGCCTTTCTTAATGCCCCTTGATAATATGATTATCAAGGGTCTTTAGCTTTTCTACATGTCTCGCGCTTCGTCTGCAACGCCTCCGTAAAAACTGGCGGCGCCGCATCCATACCTGCAGGTAAATTCATTTTTTTACGGTGTGAACAAACAAGAAAGTGGTGAGTTGGTGCATGGTGAAAATACCCCGATTTTTGGAGGGCACAAGGGTGCACACACTGAGGCTGGTATGAACGACATGATACTAGAAGAGGTGCGCTTTGACTTTTTATGTGTTGTGTGTCGCGTGCCATCCAGGCAGTTTAGTTTTTCACTGTGTTCTTTGCGTAGATTATAGCACTTAACACCAATCGGATGTAATGGCAAAACTATTCAGTGTACAAGCATCGAGCTGTGCACTATCATGCCACATATGCTGATGACATGAATGCCAGGCGCTGCAAACTGAATAGGAGATGAATCAGTGCTTTTTGAGTCCCATGGTCGGTAACTTCTGGGACTGCTGCCTTCAGTGCAAGGACCTTGCTCTTTTTTCTACCACATGGCAGTTGTCTGTGATAAGCACCTGGGTTCCGACTTCAACACCTGCTCAAGATTTGTTGGACGCCGGTCTGCATGCACAGATATTTATGCCACCTGCTACCACAGCTACCACCTCGTTAACAGCCTTCGAAATTATATTACTCTATCTGCGGACAGCTCTCTTCACGAGTAGAAAACTCCACACCCCTTCTATGTTCATCGTGTATATAGCTTCATGTCGCCAGTCTGTGAAGGGCAGCGTCACAATCCCCAGGTCATTAAGCGTCAGTGCAGACGTGACTGGTCTCAGCAGAGCAGGAAAGCCGCACTGACTCATTCAAATGAGTGCATACGAACAGCTCGCTTGAAGACGACGTAGTATACTGCAGCAGTCCTTGTGAAAACGCACAACTTCCGGCGCAATTTTTGGCGTGCAGCTCGGATAGCAAAGGCCTCCGAGTTTTCCTTCCTCCATGGATCCAAAGAAAAAGTGTTGTTGAAAAAGCAAGAGTGGTCTCCTTGTGATTACAGCTCGGTATCCCATCAATATACAGCCAACTTATTCGTCCTAGGTGTCCTTTAAATGGCAATCGCTGCGGAACGCATTCATCCCCCTGCTCGGCGAACTCGTTTCGCATCAGTACCTCTGCCCGAAGTAAAATGTGGAGCTAGTTTCAACGAGTGACAGTCGCCTTTTGGCGTCATCAGTTTTAGCGCAGCCAGCAAGCCGTACGGCAAATACGAGTGACACTACGGTAGCGTGTTACCGTTGCCAGGCGTTTCCAGCCACATTTGTCGTACGGTAGCCAATTGACGTAGTTGGTGTTTGCTGTACGGTGGGGCTAAAACACTGCATGCATAGAGTTAGTGTACAGATTCCCAGAGTTGTGCGGTACGCTATATTGCTCTCCCAATTAAATACCCAAATTATGAGGGAAAGCTGAAACTCTTGCATGCACGAGGCGGACTTGGTGCAGTGGTTAAAACAAGTGAAAGCTCCATCCACTTGTTTCTGGCTGCTGAAATTGCTTTATTCGAGCCATATTGCATTGCTGCTGCATTGAAAGACACAGCTTGCTAGTAATGCATCGGCTGCACCAAGACCCGTCTCGGTGAGCTACGAACAAAATACTCGCCACGTGGATGGGTGGCACCATCTGTTGTAAATGCCACAAATCACAAGCGTCTTCTCGAAGAATTAGCGAGCACTTGTCATAAAATTGCGTGTTAAGAAAACATCGTTTTCAATGAACATGTGCACTGGGACAAAATAAAATGCCCCAGACCACGAGAACAGTACGTGCACCAATGGGCTGTCAGCAGCAGTCTAGTGCTAAGCGATGTGGAGGAGCTGGCTTCTCCGCAATGCATGGATACTTTTTCAAAATGTGATCGCGTTTCGCCAATAGATCCGTGAGAGGTGAAGAGAAAACAAATGCGAAACTCTAGGAACCTATACAATAATTCCATCTAAGCAGTGTTGACAGTGTCACATAACCAATTTTGGTGACATTCAGTGTAAAAGGCATTCGGCTCAAAGTGAGCTCGGAAAACTTGCTACACTCGGCTTGAACACACCTCAGGTGTTCCCGCACACAGTCAGCTTCCCTGTGCGACAAAAAATCATGTGCAATGCCTGCAAGGCATTACTTCGGGGCAATAATTAGAAGCAGTGCTGGCATTCAATTTACAAAGAAAATGTGAGCGCGAAATCTGCAGACGCACCTGCCACGCCATGCTTTGCAAGTGCAGAACTTGATCCGCTGAATCGCGCACTCCAGAACAAACCAGACCACACCTGTGTGGGCTAAAATGCCAGCATAGCACTGCACCTAATATACTATCCCTGAGTTCGTTGCATCATGGCTCGAGGAAACACTGTTGGCGTACAAATAAGTGCACTGACTCTGCCTTGTTGAAGTGGCAGGTGAGGAGGCTAGGTGTATGCCAGTATATGTTACTGTAAAAAGATCCCGTCTGTAAAGTCACAGTATGGGCTTTTGCTAACAAAGAAAGGCAAATTAGGAGCCCTTTAGTGATAAAAAAATAAACAGGGCACTGTTAAAAAAGTGACTGACGATTTAGCATGCTTAGGCCAAATACGAATTGGGTGCTGTCGCACTTCGGTCTTTACTTCGGTTTTGATTGAAGGCTTGGTTAAGAGTGCAATGCAATAGCAGTGAGTTCTGGATACATTCCGCACGGATGGTAGTTGATAAACACAACATCCAAAGCAACGCACGAGAAACTGGCAGTTAAACACGTAGGATTTTTGGCTGTGGCAATGACGTAGTAGTCTAAAGCAGTGGCCAGAAACGCTGATGTTTTCACGTCGCTATGGGTTTTGTCATAAAGTGTTATGCATAGCCTGCTAGCAGGTTGCCCACAACTAGGTTGGCAGGTTGTCACCTGCCAGAGGCTTTGGACAGACAATCTGAGATGGTGAACTCTGAGATTGGGGGTATTAGTGCTAGCGCACAAAACTTTTGACCATGCATTAGGTTTGCAGACTGCCATCAAAATCAATTCTGAATTAGTGTTGTTCTCCACACAGCAGCGTGCCAGCAAACGTGACACTAAACTTGCTTGTCTAACACTCGTATGAGATTCCCCTAGCAGAATTCCTTTCGTCTGCTCTCCTTATTTTCTCTTTCACTCTTTTACCGCCTTTTCGTCTTTTCCCACATGTGAGGTAGAAAACGCGACCTCAGGACAGTTAACCTCCCTGCCTTTTACGAGTAGCATTAGAGTTGTCACACTAAAACCCCGCCGATGTCAGAGACAAAATTCACAAGTTGGTCGAAAGGGGTCACATGACCTTGTGACATCATCACAGCCCTTCTGATTGCTCAAGACGTCACGTGACCTTGTGATGGCATAAGCTGCCCATCAAGTTGTGAGCAATTTATTTTCTGGACAGCAACCTAGATCGAAAATCGAAATAAAAAATCAGAAAAATAAGTGATACAGGCAAATGTTGGCAACGTCATAGCACAGCGGATACCTGCTACTGCAGCTAGCAGTCCGAACATGGCGGTAGACAGGCAGAAAATTGCAAAGAAACTGCCGCAAACACACAGTAGCTGCAACAGAGGCTGCGGCAAATATGAAATATAATGATACCGCATTCCACTCTTGAGGTGACTTAAGCATCACCATAGTTTTTTTATCTGTTTTGCACACCATTCAGCACCAATAAGCAGGATATCGAAAAATTAATTAGCCTTCTGCTAGTTAAAACTCGCATTATTTAGTGCATGAATAGGTGCTTCGAGTGTTCAAAAACAGCAACAATAAAGAACATTTGTGAGCAAAGTGCAACACAAAGAAAAAAGTGTGAAATAAAAATGCACAAAACAGCTTCTGTAATGTACACCCTGCACATGTTTTGCTTTATTGTGCGTTCACATTTTAATGTTGAGCAACTAGAATTGAGGCCTTTTCAAAAGAGCCATATGAGGAATTTGTGCACTCCTAACTTCTGTTTCAAGCTATGCAATACTACTCCATGCATGAATGGCACAATGGCATAATTCTGCGTATCAAAAATGCAAGATCCGTGATGAAATGCCTCAACTGAGACCACCACTTACAAATGAACCTCTGCAAAAGGCCAGCTAGAACAAAAGACTAGTCGTGAGCATATGAGAAAGAACCAAGTTTGAGCATTCATTAACTGATTACTCCATAATTATATGTGACGAGGACATTTTTCTCCTGCTTTCTAACTGCTTTTCCTCCTGGTGATTAATATCCGAAAGTCATTTTTAAATTTCGTGAACAAAAATCAGAAAATTCGCAATTTTGGTGCAAAAAGTTTGTTCCCTCTCATACTGCTCACGACTTAACATCATTGTGCAATGCTTAAAAGACAGCTTGAGACATACTTGCTGACCTTTCACAAGGTTTAAATCCTTTTCCAGCTGTTGAGTAAAGTTGCTTTCCTTACAGCAAACAGGATAAGATGCCAGCACTGGCTGGCTTCCTTGCACAAAAATAAAGTGTCTTCGTGAACAGTCAGAAAAGCTGACAACGTGTAAGCTGATGACACAAGCTGTTGCGAGAGGCGGCAAGGCCCAAAACAGAGGAAAGTGGCAACTTAAACAAAAGGCATTTTGAGTTGTTTCTTGGCAGATACACTAGAAGCCAAAAATTACTTCCTGTGACAGTAATGCTTTCAGTGTTAGCCACTTGAAACAAAGCAGGAAATGATCATAACTTTAGAAACAAGTGTTCGTTTTCAGTTGATGGCCAGCCAATTACATGTTCAAGTAGCCATAAGAAAACTAATAACGAGTACAACGAAATGTTCCGTAGTTTCTACAAGAGCTGCACCTGCTGAGGGACTCATGAGAATTATTCCTGCTGAAAACTGTACCATTATTCCCCACCAAGGAAAGTTCCTTCCCGTCTTCCAATCACGGTGTCGGCAACAAATCGACACCATGGCTCTCACAACAGTTGGCCTTGCCCTGCCAAGTACTTCAGACAATACAGAAGGGAAATTCCACAGGACAGCATAGCAGACCTCTACAAGCTAAGCCCTCAACGTTCATCTAACTCATTCCCACTGTAACGTTTCCTCACCAAACTGCCGAACTCTGCCTAAAGGAGTGGGCATCTACACCTTCCCCATAAAGCTGCCCTGGCTTATATGTTCTCCAAGAGTAAAACAGTAACCGACCGATTTTTCAGACAAATAATTTGGACTTTATTGCCAATTTTTTTTTGCTCAGTAAAACGATAGTTTTCAAGTTCACTTATTTTTCAGACTGTTGGATTATTCTAACCATTTTTCGGGTCCCGCAGAGTCCAATGAATCAGTCGGCAACTGTACTACTAGAGCAAAGGTGAGTTCCATCGTCTCATGCTGTGTGTGATGCCTTCTGACGTAACCTGGTCATCCAATGTTCAATCCTTCCTTCATATTCTGACTAGACTTCCTAAGACTTGCCTCCTGAGGCGACTTCTCATTTTCCTCAACATTGCAAAAAAATAAAGGGAGTTGCAGAAGAAGGGAGATCGCATGCTTCACCAATGTTATGGAAAAAAGCTACTCCTTCACAAATGGGCCAGCAATATTAATCGTGGTTGCCAAATCAGGTTTTGCATTGATGTTACGGCAACCACTGTACTAGGGCACCAAAAATGCAGTGTTAGCCTAGCACCCTCTTTCTTATCTTAGCCTGAAATAGCACACATGGAGCCACTGAGGAGTCTGACAAGGGACATCATGATGATAAGCGCAAGTTAGACACAAACCTCTCGATCAAATTACAGGTGAGCCATTAAAGGCTTACGTGTGGGCCAGCTGTGATTATTACTTTTATCAACGACCCCAAATCTTCATTCTCAGATGACAGTGATACAGTGGCCCACTGAGCCAGTGAAACGAATTACCTAATCTTACTCAATGCAAAAACTCCGCAGATCTGCCTGTTTTCAAGGGGCTCTTAATGTCAGTAACACAAAAGCACCTTCTGGCTTCTCAGTTTCATGAAACTATCGTCACAACATCCATCTTCAACAAAGCATTTTTTTGGGCACCTGCGTCTCACAATGCGCAACAATGGAAACAAAACAACCGATCATTTTTCCATCACAAATCGAAAGAATGAACACCCAAGTGCATTAATTACTTTTCATGTTCACTGTTGCAAGAAAGGGCCTCCATTAAGTTTTGATTCAAAAACATGCACGAGCTTCACATCACTACAATCCTTGCACTTTTTAGACAACTGAAACAACACTTACACCACACAAAACAATCATGAAAACGCCATGGAAGTTATACTACATATGTGCAATTTTCTTAGCTGACATCCAGTTCTGTTGCAGTCACTGAAAACTATATCTTCACAATCCGAAGCATTCAAAATCCACTGTATCATGACCTGCTTTGTGAGTACAGAAGAACAGTGCAAAAAAATTGCAATTATCATAACTCACCACACCACAATTATGCCACTAACAGGTACACAGTTCGTGTAAAATGTTCTGCTCGCAATTTACACAGCCAATCAAATTGTAACTGCACAATGACAGAGACACAGAGCTGTCTCTAAGATACAACACTAACATTCCTAACAGCATTCATGGTTTTTATTTTGTACAAAACTTTGAGTGCATAACCCCAAAAATGCACTCGAAGCTTAGAACCACCAAACTTTGATATCCTAGTACACAATAATCAAAAACAATGGCAGCGTAATAATCAACAATTCAAACATAATATTCACCTCAAAGGCAGAGCTCTCCACACTGTTCTGAACATAACCCTAATTTTGAGGCTAAGTTCCACCAGTAGAGACACTCCTACTGTTGAGAAAATGCAGAAGCAACAAGAAATAACAAAACGCTGTATATATATGTAAAACGGTAACCACTTTTCGCTTGGTAACAGACCAGACCCAAGACTACAAGCTTCTTGCAGTTTATGGCAAGTGCTATAACGACAAGCACCAAATGAAGCAATGTGTCGTCCTACTCAGTGCCAGCACATTTTCGGTACATTTACACACGACAAAAAGATCAAAATACTCACTTAAAATTTACCTGCTTTTACATCTCTCAATTTGTAAATTTCTCATGAAAATCATCATTTCCGCGATGAGCCACTGCAAACTCGCTTACAGGACAAATAGCCCCTCGATTCTTCAGTACAGACTAAATAAAAATACAGCAGAATCTCGATGATACGATTCTGGTTGATACATGTTTTTAAAATTCCCTGGCTGGAGCGCACTGTAGCTAAAATGCGCGTTCAAAATTCGGATGCTCTGATCACTCACCTACACCCCTACGGATGATTCGAATGCATAAGCCGTGCCCACACTTTTGAGCATTAAGTGCTGCCCACACATCCACAATGCAGTGTTCACCAGTCACGCTTGGTTTGGTGCATCGGGGTTTAACGTCCCAAAGCAACTCAGGCTATGAGGGACGCCGTAGCATGCATCGCAAGCAGTGGGCAGTGCTCCACAACCTATGCATCGCCGATGTTGTGATCACCACTAGTCGCGCGATACAGACCACAAGTAGTGAGTGGCGGCTCGCGGCTGTAAACAAATCCAGTTAGCCATGTAAACATGTGCGCATTAATGCATTTCCCGTGTTTCTGCATAATGATCTAGTTCATTTTGAATGATATGAATTTCAGATGATATGAATATTTTTCGCGATCCCGTGAGGTTCGTATCATCGAGATTCTACAGTGTCCTCTTGATTTGTCAGTGCACAGCAAATACAATATCCATTCAATTCGCTAGTGCAAGGTAAGCACAATACCTTCTCGATTCATCACCCCACGGCAAATGCAATACCCTCTTGGTTCACCAGCTCATAGCATAGCACTGTCACGTATCCCTGATATTTCATCTTGAGGCCTACAACAAGCGCACACAAAGACGAGCCAGCACTTTTAAGAAACCAGCCTAGCATTTCTGGCCACAAGCAGTCCAAACCAACTCCAGTAGCCGGACAGAAAGACAGCTGGCTCTGGGCCCTAATAACTTGCCGACACGGACCGTACATTCGTCGCTGCTCAAGCCTCAGGCAACCAATGACTGAAAGGCGCCTCCTGTGTCTTAGACAAGTGGACGAACGTACATATCGGCAGTGTCTTCAAGATGCTATGACTTGTCCTTCCTGATGAACTGGTAGGCGTCCTTTGTAAACAGGTACGTGAGACCCGAGAGCACTGTTGTACTTGCAGTCAGATACCTGCAAGAAAATTCACACACGGAGCCTTAATATCAGTGAGCCTGCTGTAGCACTAATTAAAGCATATTATTAATTTCAAATTATGAAAACGTCAAGTGGCTACTCGTTACTTTCTTAAAATATGTGTATACACATACCAAGCTGTCATCTACCAAAAGAGAATTCACCATGAGAGAAATATCAGCCAGTTTCCTTAATTTGCCCCGCTCTTTAGTGGCGAATGCTTGCGTAATTTGCGCACTTTTATTCTTTAAATTAACGCTTCAAAAATGGGGGTGCGCTAATTACGCAAACACGTCCTAAAAAACTCTACAGTGGCCATAACACGCAGCATATACATACTGCCGCCTGTACGTTTACCCTCGAAACTAGCACCCCTTGCTGGCCAAAAATAAGTTGACTTATCACCCCTACCACCCCACTCCATGGTATGTAGCTCCCTGTGGAATGACGGCTGTCACAAAATTCGGCGCATATTCGAAAAAAACGGCGCTGCGTGTAAGCAATCGCGCCCGCGCGCGGTAAATAAAACAAAAAAAACAGCGGGGAAGGACCCCCGGAGAACGCGTAACTTTGCGCGTCCTGCTGCCCTTTGCCCTCGGCTCGCCGGCGCGGCGCCGTGGCAGGCATGGTTGCACGCGCGGCGTCGATTTCTCTAGAATGTCTGAGTAGTTTCTACTCATCGTCGACGGAGAGGGCATGAGGCGTGACCTTGACCGCGCTAAAGTGATACCCTCTCCCCTTCGCTCTCGCGCCGCCGTCTTCGCATCGGAAGAAGGACCCAGAAATTTCTCGAAGGCTGTCCCCGCGCTCGACCAATGGGGTCGCGCGCCCGGCACAGGAGAAGGAGCTTGTGCCGTTGAAATTGCGATGTATGTGCGCGCCTGCCTTGGCGCGAAGAACAAGCAGACGCGGACTGCGCCCATAAATGAGGGGCTTCAACCGCTGTCTGTTAGCCCGAGCCGCCGTTTAAGCCTTCGGAGAAGCGCGCCCGCTCGACTCCCGGGGAACACCACTCGCCCAGCCACGGACCAGCGAGGCAACGTGCGCCTGTCCGCGGATCGGCCCCGCCGTGCTCCTCAGGTCGTCGGTCTGCCGCAGTGCCCCGTGAACAAATTGTGATTTGTTTGTTTGTTTCTCTCTGTGTTAGTGCACTTTAGGTGCAAAGGTTCTGTTGAATTGTTTTCTCTCTCGACTGTTACCTTGCACGAGTTGCATGGTATTGGTGAATCACTTTGTATGTGCTCGTACGAGTGATTGTGAAATCCTCTGTATCGTCTCTTTGCTGCATAAACTTTGTTTTGTTTTGTGAACCTTTGGCTCCGACCCATTCTCTGGCTTGCGACCGGCGAAAGCTGGGCGCCAAACGACCAACCCCCTTGTCACTTGGTAGCCATGGTCTCCGGCTGAGCTCGCCACGCTGAGTCGAGGGCATCTCCTTTGTGACCGAGACTCCTACCCCCACACGCTCTAAGGGTGTCTGGGAGTGCACGCAAAAGTGCGCGTAGTGGTGACAACGGCGCATGTGTAGCTCAAAGCAATAAACACGCAACGATACAATTGCAAAGCCAGCAGTCAGAGGCAAATGAAGATAAAGGCGATAAAACGGGGCCTGTGTTTGCGGCCCGCTGTTTAATGGCAAACCTAACAGCAATTGGTTCGGTAGCTTTTGATTTTATTACAGCCGGAGGTAATGGAAGTCCGAAGTGCTCGTCAGGGAAAGCGACCACCAGCGCGAACGAGCCAGGTAAACGGCACAAAATTCATCCCCTCACCCCTCATGTGAACCTTTCGCAGGCGCACATTCTTAAAATATTCAAATAAATTCCTAAAATATGTGCCGTCGTATAAAAAAATCAGACTAATCTTGGTTCCATTATGGGTAAAAAAACAGAGTGGAAAAGTGCTGCCTTCGTGTAAGGGCTGCACTCCATCAGAATCAGCCCCCACAAGTGTATACATTAGAGCAGGCATACATCACATTTAACACAATCCGTTAGAAGCAATATGGTGAGATCAGCAGACAATTTTTCTTTCCAGCGTCGGCTATTACAGCCTCCTAAGATCTAGTGGTCACCATGCTCGCAAAACAATGTCATTAGCTAGAAAGATGACACGACCACTGGCAAAGGTCAGTGAGCCACAGATTGTGCGCATCACACATGATCCATGTTTAAATTTGCAGGTTCTTCTACGAGTGTGCTGCAGTTAGCAGTGATTTTATTGTTTCACACAAACTTGTCATGTCACAACTGGGCAGGTTTTTCAGGTTTACTAGGGAACGCGCTAAAACATATTTCTCCAAACAACGTGTTCAGTAGCTCATCCTTTGACATACTCGCGCGGACAGGTTCTGTCAAAAACGACATTTTTCTTCTCCATTTCTAGTGTGACCTGAATCTGCGAGGAAAAAACATACCACATTTATTCTAATGCAACACAACCACGATTTTAATACAATTGGTCGACTTAGTGGCCGTGAAACAGGAAAAAAGAAAAATTATGTGAATGTAAAGCAAGGAATGGGGCCATAGAGTACTGAAAGTTGGTAGAAGTTTATGAACGAAAATCCCTCAAAAAATGGCTTCCCTGTGGCTCAACTTGGGAAGGCATGATCACTTCAAGTCTTGACATACTGTACAAACCCATGTAAGGGCCACACTTTATTTTCCAGAATTGAGGGCCTATTTTCGGGAAGCGGCTCATACGCTCAAGAAAAAAATTTTTCAAGTAAAAAATGAATGTGGATTAGCTCAGCTAATCCAACAAAAGTTGTCGGCGTTGATTGTGTTCATTGGCATTGGCGTTGACAACGTTCTAGACACCGATTATTTTGAGGAAAGGAAGGGTGCATCCGCTATGCTATTAGTGGCTGCGCTGTGGCAGAGAAGCCGCGGAAGCAGCCGCTCGCCTTGGGAGAAGGCACAATAGAAGAAGAAGACGCAGCTGGTGGCCACGTGTATAGCAAGTGGCATCTTCAGAGCCTACGGGAAGCTGCTTCTACCGACTCGGAAGTCGCGTGATGGTGCCCGTCAACGTAAGAATTAAGCGCGGAGAGCTAAGCGCATGTCGGAAACACCCAAAGGTAGTACGTGAAGAACGTCTCGCCAAGCGTCTTCACCTTCCACCAACCGCATCTCCTTCTTTCATTGCGCCTTCTCCCAATGCGAGCAGCCGCTCCGCGGCTTATATCCTCCGTCACGCATGGCGCTGCGCAGAGACCGGCGAGACGACGGTGCGCAGCAAACACCTGGGACTCGTCGCAGCTGGTTGCCATGGTTACGGCACATATGCGAAGTGACTAGTGCAGACCGCCTGAAATGCGCTGCTAACTAGCCTAGAATAGCTTTCACTACAAAATACACCAATAAGAGAATGAGCGGCATTTATTCCACGTTCAATTGTCACTCGCGGAGTATTCCAACTCTGAGCTGGTGCTGTGCTCCGGTGCACACTCATCCCACAAGAAGTCGTGCAGCATGTCTGCTGTCAACGCGCAGCCATTCTGTGCTTCCATCACTTAGCAGAGCAGCTCTTCTTCCAGTTCGGAAAACTTGCACGGGCTGCCTCGGAAAGCGTGCTTTTTTTGCAGCTCGTGTTCCTCAGTGCATCCTTTTACTTGCACCACCATCGGACGCACTTTATGGCTGTGTCAAATTTTCTGCCTGCCGCACGCTTGCCGTGTACGACAGCAAACTCCCAGCCATGTAGCCATTAAGGTGCTTGCCCGCCGTGCTAAAACTGCAATGTTCGGCAGCAGCAAGCGAAAGCCACAACTACGGTGAACTAACACACTACCGCCACAAAATGCTGGAGCTGGTGATACTGATACCGATATGGATAGTGGAAGCTCGCGGCGGAGGAGAAAGTTGATAATGAGCCACGGCCTCTAGCGCCATCAGTGGGCGGCACCTAGCAGCTCCTGTGCGCATGTGTCACCTCCGCGATCAAGCGCACCATTGCTTGCAGCCAGAGATGATCGCAGAGGCCACGGCGCGTGCATTTCAAAGGCTATTCCTGCGTGGGTCATGGAAAGTTTGGGTGCAGCCCTTACATGAATATTTTTTTTTTACTACTTCCTTCGGGAAAACAGGCTGCGGCCCTTACATGCGTTTATAAGGTAATAAAACGTTTGCTACCACCACTACTGCACAAAGGTTTCAAGTGCCCCTTCTTTCTCAAGAGAGCGAAGCAAAATATTCACAGGTAAGACTGATAAAAAAGAAAAGCAGGAGGTGCCACCGTGTCATCACTGCATCGACCGTGGGCTTTAGAGCTTCGTCATGAAAAAGAAACTTCTCCCAGTCACTCAGCCGCGCAGCGAGTCATGCCTCCTGAGCGTCAGTGACTGTTCGTGGCAGCATTTAAACAAGATGTTGTGTTACACACAGAACTATAGAAAAATTTCGTGGCAACACGCGAGTTTGATGTCACCAAAAAAGTGCATCAGATAACTGATACTGGGGAAAGCAGAGAGAGTGCCTTTCCACATGCAATAGCAATGCCATGGTTTGCCTACAGCTGAACCCTGTCATAACGAAGTTGAAGGGGCCCAACGATTACTTCGTTGTAGCCCATCTTAACTGATTTTCCAAGGGCAATCGTCGTTCCTTCGCCATACCCGTTATTTCGTTATAGACGGTTTCGTTATAACGAGGTTTGACTGTACTTCCCTTAAAGAGCAACATCGGCAGTGCTGTGGACATTGAGGTTGTCTGCCAAATTTAATAAAATGAAATGTGGCGCATTTCATGTTATGTGTTTTATTGCACATTCCTTGGGGTGAAGCGTCAAATTCACACTCGATATTTAGTAACAAAAGTGTGTTACATTCAAGTAAATATGGTATGCAATCCTTAGATAGATTTCATAGGTACTCGTTTAACATATCCTGGTGTTTCATTGTTGCAGTCTCTGACCATTGCGAGACTTCTTAAGAATTTTTATAACACACCCATATCAAAACAGACAGTGTTTAGCATTGCAAACTTCACTAATTGGCCCTCTTGAGGCCTGCCTATAGAATACTAATGAAAAAAAGCAAAGACAATTGCTAAGCGTCCAAGGCTCGTCCATGGCGTCTCCGCTACACACTCGCGACAGCCGTTCTATATATATGCACACGACCAGACATGGGCATCCTCACAATGGCGAGCCCTCATGAGGGCGTCCTCACCCTCACCTCATGAAAATTTCACTCGGTGAGGTGAGGGTGAGGGAGGATGAGGGCACGAAAATTCGTGAGGGCGAGGGTGAGGGAGGAAAGACATGGTGAGGTGAGGGCGAGGGAGGGCAAGATGCACGGTCTGAGGGCGGGGTTGATGGCTGAACCGTATGCCGGGCTTAAGCTTTTTTCTCTGCAGTCAGTTACGAATTCCAGTTTTAAAGGGACAGTCCCTAGGGTGAAGGTTACCGGAAAAGATGTAGTTTCTACAGTCTGGAGGCACACGAGGCGAACAAGAACAGCGGGGAGCTGAACACCTTCTCGAGAACGTCGCCACGATGTACTACACCGCTGACAACGCTATGCCGGAAAAAGCGCTCTTCTAACTAAAAAACCCTATTTGTAAAATTGTGTAAAGATTTATGGCCTGTATGGCGCGCTAACAAGGAGGCTCTGGTCTGGCCGTGCAGGTAGCCGCTGGTCCAACGGGAACCGTGGTACCGCAGTTAGCATTTTCATTATCAGCACCGAGTCTGTCGGATCACCAGAGTGTAGAGTAAATCATGTAGAAATTATACATAAAGTAGGGCTACTGAATTCCCAAGTTCTTAGCCTTGTCTCCCAGAACGAAATCCGATTTCAGCTGATTGAGGTTTCAAAGAACTGGCTACAGCATAAAAATACTTCTACGAAATTCCACTGCCAAATCAAAGGCTGTTGGCAGCATTTGTAAGGATTTTTTCCACTCACACTGTGAGTAGTTGAGCACAGTCGCATCTCTATTCTCGCTGGAATTGCTGTAATAGGAAAGCAGTGCTGCAGTGTGGTGGGCAAAGCCAACCACTGTAGTCTTAATTACCATGGAAATAAAGAAGCAGCTTAACTACCTTGGTCTGAATCGTCGCTCGCTCCGCATTGCAATGTGCATGTGCTAAGAAAGAGATTGTACTGCTCTCTAAATAACAGGAACATATGTGCCATGTTTTAAGAGGAAGGAGAAGAAGAAGAAAGGAACATCTCTTGGTTTATTTCTGTCCCTGGTGAGATGTGTGACCCTGTAATTGCGCGCCTGATTTTATGAACCAAATTTCCTGCAGGCATGGTAGGGAATTGACACGCAGTGTTGGGGTAGTGCGGAGATGTGGAAGCAAAAAATCACGGTGTTTAGACTGGGGTTAACCAAGAATTATCATGCACTAGCACCACCCTGATTTTGCATGGTTTATCTTGGCTTTCTGTACTCTTGCT
The DNA here is from genome assembly GCA_030143305.2 of Amblyomma americanum. NCBI lineage: Eukaryota > Metazoa > Arthropoda > Arachnida > Ixodida > Ixodidae > Amblyomma > Amblyomma americanum. The sequence continues at coordinate 161,231 of JARKHS020006408.1, forward strand.
TGACCTGAACTGGCTTACTTTGGTTGATATATCATACAATGTAAGTTTGCCTGATATTGTATGATTTTAGACTTGTACTGCGGTACAATTGGTCAATTCTCTGCATTCATGCATCCATGGCAGTCCTGACTCCGTTCCTGGCGCAGAGGTGCAGTGGTTAAACACGCGCCACTGCCTTGCAATGGCAGGTGCTGCCATCGGTAGGGCTTACGAGACCCATGTAGTTCCTGGGGAATCTCTCGCGACTAATCATTAATTGTACTGACACGGTGCGCAGTTTTCTCAGAATCTGGTGAGTAGCTTGTGATGACGTCATAACATCACGTGACCAAAATGGACCACGTGCTAGAAGCAGGCTTCGGACAGAAAGCCAACCGCTTTTCGGCAAAGTGGAATCGCTACGGCACTAAAATGGCAACCACAGGAATCGTTCACACCAGACCTGAGGGGGGGGGACCATTATTCAGCCCAAATTCTGTATTTCAGCGACCCGTTTGACTTTTAAGTGGCATGAATAACGTTTTACTTTAAGCGACAGCATAAGAGGTTCACCGCAGCGGAAAGCCGGCGTCGCACTGGGGGAGCGGGATCCAAACCCACGGCGGCGCTAAAAAATCAGTTCCCCTGGCCACTGCTTCAGACCAGTAAGCCATCGCCACAGCTCTTTTAATCATCTATCTATTACAGTAGCCGACAGGTAATTCGGACTCCAATAATCTGAACTTGTAGGATATTTCGGACTTCGGTCAGGCACCGTCAGTCACTTCATAGAAGCGCACACATATTCGCGACGGATAAAGTCCGAAAGTTCGATTTTTCGGACTAATTTCAGTCACCTGCGGGCCAAAATCAGCCATCTTTTCGCTTTTCATCGGCGCAAAAGGCGCCGTCTTGGAATGAGGTCGATTTGCTCTGCAGTTGGATTGGCTTGACATACTTTCGGTACCTCATTTCTACCAGTAGAGGTCCCTGAGATCCCCGACACTTCGAGGTGGCAGCCGGATCGTCACCGCCGTCAGCTTGCTTCTGTCACTAACATTGCCACGGGCAGTCATCGCTTGTCTCATACGTTGAAAATTGGTTGTTGGGGGAAGGAAATGGCGCAGTAACCGCCTCACATCTCGGCAGACACCTGGCACCACGAATCAAGGGAAGGAATAAAGGCGGGAGTGAAAGGAATAATTTCGACCACCTGGGGATCTTTAACGTCCAATGACATCGCACAGCACACGGGCGCCTTTGCGTTTCGCCTCGATCGAAACGCCGCCGCCGCCGTGAGGTTCGAACCTGGGTACTCTGGATCAGTAGCCAAGCTCTCTAACCACTGAGCCACAGCGGCGGGTCACATACGTTCGTCATTCGCAATTTCATCACTTTGATTTCTCCGACCACGTCGACCGAGCGGCGCTCCGTCTTCACAAAGTTACATCCGTTTGCCGTTTTGTGATTTCGTCCGGATGTTCCACCGCATTGAACAAAAAGTGCCTTGTCTGCGCGTGTTTGATGAGCAGTGTGGTGCACACTCGGGTTGTGGTCAACATGGCCCCGCCGGGTTCTTCAAAGAAGAGTGTGAAGTATTCAACTAAACGCCGTGGTCATGCTGTCTTGCGTGTACTGTGAAAGCACAACTTTGGCGCAAATACAGGCGCATACCGTGGCCAGCAAGAGAAATTTTCCGCAAGGTAAAATCAGTGACTTTTTAAAGCCGGTTTAAAGACGGATTTTTCAGACTGATTTTTTCAGACCATTTTTCGGGTCCCTTCGAGTCGAAATATCGGTCGGCGACTGTGCTTTGAAAATATATTCCATTTACATAAACTAAATTATTTACAAATATTTTAGGAAATGCCAGGAAACACATCGCATAAACACAGAGCGGCAGAGTACTAGAAGCAAGGTAAGGCTGAGCCCATCACCAAAAGGGAATGCCACTCCGATTTACAGTCGGTCGGCTCATACGTTTATCTCAGATGAACAATCAGTTGGGAGAAATCTTAACATCCTGCCTGTACGAACTGCCATGCTCTTGAGCTTAGCTTACAATGTCGTCGTCTTTGTCACGTACCCGCGTTTGCGTGTGTTAAACTGCCAGTCTCTCATGCTGTAGGTTGAAAGCATTGTCTTCATCATCTTCCACACGTGCGTGTGGAAGCGTCATCAATCATCCAGCAAACCTCACGAAATGGCGGGACATCAGAAGACCCAGTGCAATCGCAATGTAATCGGGTAGTGGTAATTAAGCGACCTACAAACTTGCCTTGTTCTGAGTCTATCCTGTGCTTAGAACTTATTGTAATTGTTGTGGTAAAGGCTACTGCATTGTTTTCTAAATATTCTTGCCATACATTAGTTTTTGTACAAAAACAACAATGCGCTGACTCATTTTAGCAGTGCATATAGATAACAATGAAATGCTATAAGTGCAGGGCGCATGTATGCATGCTGTGCGTGCCTGAAGTAAAGGCAGAGTGATATTCTGGGGCTCAACTCGTAACTGTCTAGGTTTTGTCTCACGTATTAGCTCAAACAATACACACACACACACACACACACACGTACACAGACACACACAACAATATAAGGAACTTGCTTCTTGTTCAATAGTGACTCGAGGGCTTTTCTTATATGTTTATTACAGAGTAATATCGCCAGAAGTTGCCGACTACAAAAATAACCTAAGCTTTAAAACAACTTTTCGTGAGGGTGAAAGTGAGGGAGGGCCGACGATGTGAGGGCGAGGGTGGGGGACGGCAGGATAACTTTTCAAAATGAGGGCAAGGGTGAGGGAGGGCCATGGATTCAAAAGTGAATGTAAAGGCGGAAAAGTAAAAATGAGGGCATTTGCCCACCTCTGCACATGACCATGAGGCTATGATGTAGTATCAACGGTCTTAAAACACCCCCATCATATGTCATCACATGGCTTCACATCACCCCATCGGATGTTCTTAAGGTCAAAGGTCAACCCAAAGGTCACCCAATGTCACAGGTCAAAGGTCAGAAGTTAACTAAAGGTTAGTGGTCAAGGGTTAGACACCATAACTGTTCCCCATATGGTCATACACGACTAACGTGGTTGGGCTGAAGGTCATTCAAGGTCATTCTCTGGCCTACGCAACGACTGCTTTACCTATAGTCGGGTACAACTTAAGAAGGCAGCGGCATTTGGCCCTCAAAGGCGGATGCACACGAGCCTCCGCCAATAGGCGCGCACTTCAGGTGACGTCATGAGCCGGACGGCCGGTGACCCCGCCGATGGAGAACATGCCTAACATGGCCGCCCTCGCTTCGAACTGGGCCGAGTCGCGTCAGCTGTGTGCGTCTCCCTTCGTCAGAGTGAATTCGAATTGTTTGTGGGCGTCTGTCATGTCGGAAATATCATTGCAAGCTTACGATGCACAACTTGTGCCGCGTGCGCTTGTACTGAGCCGTGAGGCGACGAAAAAAGGTTACAGCGAACATCGGTGACTGCGCTTCGTCTGGAAACAGGATCCCGCAGCGGCATACCGCTGCAAACAAACATCGTGTGTGTTTGTTCTATGGTGTTTTGTTTTGCTCCTAAGTGAAGTTACGACGAGGAGAATTTGCCAAAGTCTGGTACCTACTGTGAGCGGCGGGTGTGTTAGTGTACTGTGCCCCTGCGTTTCACGTCGGACATGGCGAAGTGATGGAGCAAAACCATTCTCAGGATAAATGAGAAAAGCGTGCGCGGATGAAACCAACCTACGAGTTCCTCAACCGAAAAGATTTGCGGAAGCAACCTCCAACGCAAAGATTTGTTGCTGCCAGCTCAGCGCGCAAACGATCGATCGTTGGCAGCAGTATGATAAGATAGCCGAGCGTCTAGCAGGGCGTCGTTCGAGTGTTGTGTAGCACCATCGATTGATCACTTTCCACCAGTGCTAACAATCAGTGACTAACACGCGCTGCTTGAGCGAATGTCATTGGATTATTAACGGCCAGGCGTGTGGGAGCAGTGTTTGTTTCCTTAATGTCAGCCTTAGTACTAATATAAAATTATGACCGATACACTCGTGCCTTTACAAGGGAGCTTGGCATGAATTCGCGTCTCTGTATGGCTTAGAATTTTCACTCACTGCACGCGCCAGCTGTAGAATGCCTGCTGTGACACAATCGCACATCAGTTGTGCTGCCAGCGCTCGACTTGCTTTCCCACAACACAGCTTTGCGCTGCTTTTCGATTGTTATGATATGTTGCAACTAAAACAATTCCAAGACAGTGAAGGCAACAGAGCCATTATGTACATCAAATAAAAGTACGACAAAGTAGGCACAGCTGCTTGTGAACTGACTCCTAATACCTCTACTCGCGTCTGCATTAAATGTGTGTGCATGTTTTCTTCCGTGTTTGTTTATATTTGTTATTTTCCCCTTTTTTGCATTTTAGATCTTAGTTTTCGCGCTCGCGTTTGTGTGCATGTGTGTGAATATGTGAGTGCTTCTGTGCACATATGTGTTTATTATTCCTATTTGTGTCCTTTTATTTTTGTGTTTTTTCTTGTAAGCATGCTGCATCCACCTCTTCCTTTACAATTTCTTTAACTCGTCTCATTCAAAACACCAAGTCCTGTGAATAGCAGGGCTGGCCTCTTCGGTGCCATTAAATCCTTACACTCTTATCTACCTTGCCTCCTCAGTCTGCCATCTTGCTGCGTTTTCTCCTACTATTCTGACCTTGCTTCTTGTGCTGTTGTCGCAACGTGATTAACCAACTTGCACTAAAGAAACTTTTATCAGCTGTGACGACAGAAACATTGACCGATACAAAATGTTAAAAGCATCATGTGGCTTGTGCAATAACTTCGTCTCTTACCCCTGTTAATGTGTTTATGCATCAGTGCATACGGCAGCTCGCCAGGAGTGCACATGAAAGGGTGCCATATTGTGCAACAGCATCTTGCGATATTGTTGCATTCAGTCTTAATAAATAGATGGTTTCGCTGCCCGTCACATGTGGGGGTACACATAACATTGTGCAGTGGATTATCATTTCCTGTCTTGACGCTTTCATCACTACAAATGCAGTTTTCTAGTGAATGGAGTCCAGCAAAGCAGTGCTGTGAGAACTTTTTCAGCTTTCACCATTTATCACCTCACCAATATCACTGTCTGAATCTGGCCGTCATTTTGCCTACGGCTTGTAATGAACAAAGTGACTCACTAAAACACGTTCAACCTTGCTGAGCATTTTTCCGGTACGTAAATATGACAAAAAAAATGCTAGCAAAGTTATTCACGTTAATAATTGTGCTTGCATTCGCGTTAATGCCAGAGTCAGATAAATAAATTAAAAATTGGCTATGACAAGGCTGCGCTTTTCAGTGCATACTGCTAACAGAGCCATAAAGCGTGCTCTGACTACTGTTATTTCAACATGGGGCCCGACAAACTCGACGATGGCTGCCTGAATGAGCATTTTGGGCCTCAATAAGCTAATGATGCTTTATATTTATTCTCTTATTCTCATTACTTGTGTGAGCCAGATAACCAAAATAAACAATGCAACCACATGAATGTGCTTTGGCGTGCAAGCTGCTAACAGTGGCTGTCAGTTTTGTGTTGACTACTGGCATCGCAGCTGCACTGGCTATGACATGACTGCGATTTCCAGTGCAGACGATGGCTGCCTGAATGAGCATTTTGGGCCTCAATAAGCTAATGATGTTTTATATTTATTCTCTTATTCTCATTAGTTGTGTGAGCCAGATAACCAAAATAAACAATGCAACCACATGAATGTGCTTTGGCGTGCAAGCTGCTAACAGTGGCTGTCAGTTTTGTGTTGACTACTGGCATCGCAGCTGCACTGGCTATGACATGACTGCGATTTCCAGTGCAGACGATGGCTGCCTGAATGAGCATTTTGGGCCTCAATAAGCTAATGATGCTTTATATTTATTCTCTTATTCTCATTACTTGTGTGAGCCACATAACCAAAATAAACAATGCAACCACATGAATGTGCTTTGGCGTGCAAGCTGCTAACAGTGGCTGCCAGTTTTGTGTTGACTACTGGCATCGCAGCTGCACTGGCTATGACATGACTGCGATTTCCAGTGCAGACGATGGCTGCCTGAATGAGCATTTTGGGTCTCAATAAGCTAATGATGCTTTATATTTATTCTCTTATTCTCATTAGTTGTGTGAGCCAGATAACCAAAATAAACAATGCAACCACATGAATGTGCTTTGGCGTGCAAGCTGCTAACAGTGGCTGTCAGTTTCGTGTTGACTACTGGTATCGCAGCAGCACTGGCTATGACATGACTGCGATTTCCAGTGCAGACTGCTAACAGAGCTATAAAGCGTGCCTTGAATACTGTTATTTCAACATGGGGCCCATCAAACTAGATGGTGGCTGCCTGAATGAGCATTTTGAGCCCGCCAAAAATAATCAGAGTTAACAGTTGTGTTTCAATTCAGATATACCAGCATTTAAACATGTTTCTATGCCACTTCTTAAATCGAGCACAATGTGTGCTGGATGTTGCTTATCAGAATTGAGCTTCTATTATAAGGAATACGCCATAAATGGAACTGCTTATTTATTTCAGAGGTCACGGAATGGATGGTTGTCTGTTGCGAACCAACTGGAAAAATTTTGGTAGCCCTAATAAAGGCTGTTCTTTCGTTAAAAGAAGCCGTTATGCTTCGTCGAGTGGCTCAATGCCAGACAGCTCGCAGTCGGAGTCGCTTTCTTCAGTGTCATCTTCACCCAGCTGGATGATGATGGGTTGAATGTGCTCACTCCCAGACGTGTCAAGTCTGAACTTTGCCTCCAAGTCCATCACGTGCTGAATGCTCTTCGCCCAGTCTTCCGCCGCTACGTGCTTGATTTTCTCCCTCAAGATGGCGTCGACCGTGGACAGCTTTAAGTCTCTGTTGTCCGCAGCGATGCCATTTTTGACCTTGGCCCAAACAAGCTCAACGGGATTAAATTCGCAGTGGTACGGCGGGAGCCTGAGTACAATGCAACCGGCGCTTACAGCTGCATTGTCTACGGTGTAGCTCAGAAAGCGTGACTTTACAGATGCCACCAGCTCAAGCAGCTGCTTCTTTATCATCCTTTCAGCGTAGGTGATCTTCTTGCTTGTGAGCCACTCCTGTATCTTCTCCTTCTTCCAGGCCGTCGTTGGCAATTTCTCTTCTCACCGGCTATGGTAAGGTGCATTGTCTAAAACAATGACGCTACCAGCTGGCAACTTCTGCAGAACGCCATTAAACCAGCACTCAAAGCGATTGCCGTCCATTTCCTCGTGGTAGTCGCCTGTCTTTTGGCCTCGGAATACATGCAAGCAGCCATCGACGAAGCCATCCTCGCTGCCGATGCGCGTGACGATCAAGCGCTGACCTTTCCCAGAAGGTTGTTTTAGACCCGCCGTTAGGCCATTTGCTCGAGCGAACAGGCGTCCGCGCTTCTGCACCATGGTGTCTGTCCACACAATCGACCGAGTGTGTCCCGCCATCACCCATGTGTCGTCCAGGTAGAAGATCTTTCGGCCTTCCGCTCGGTAGCGCTCCACGTCACGGAGGTAGCGATTCCGCCAATCAGTTATGTCATCCCGGTCGATAAGCAGCGAGTTGCGGCTTCTCTTTTCGTGCTTGAAGCCGATCTCGGCAAGCAGGCGACGCACAGTCCACCGCCTTAGTGATGGGAGTTCGATACGTTCCGATAACTCGGTAGTGATCTTCTCGACCGTCGGTATCTCGTTGCGGCGAAAGAAATCGTGCACACATGACCTCAGCGCACAACGCGAAGCTGTCAAACTTCGCGCTGCGTCTTCTCTTCTCCGCATTGCGTGGACGCTTTCGGGACGGCGTCGTCAGTTTTCCACCCGAAAAATGCGAAGCTTTAACTTCCTTCCTCACCCTGAACACAGTCCTTTCGCTGACACCGAGCATATCAGCGACAAACTTGCTCGTCTCCTCTACGCTGCGTTCAGGCTCCCTGTTACGCCAAAACGTGTAGCAGTGGAAGATCATGTTGCGTGAATCGCTGTTCAGGATGCAGCCGCTCGTGCTCTTGCCGAGGCTCCTTGGTGGTGTGATCATCGATGCGACACAAGGCTCGTTCGGCAACAAAGGCTCGCGTTCCGATGTCACCTCGCTGGGCTCCATGGCGGAACAGAGGTACGGAATGCCGTGCGCGAACGTGCGTGAACTCACGAGATTGTAGGTTCGCAACCGCAAAAAAAAAAAGAAACAAGCAGCAATTGAAAAATAAGCCTCACAGATTAAAAAACTAAGCTTGTGGAAACACACAAAAAGTACATATGAATCCTATGCTATTGAGCCAGACTGTTCTGTAATTACACGCCCGGTGCCGTCGATCTCGCTCCGTAGCAGACGACGCACAGCGTTGTAGAAGGCACGGAGTTATTTTTCTCTCGCGATCTGGCATGTGCTGAAGCATTTGCATCATGACAGTTTTACTAAACCACTCATCAAGATACACAAATCTTATTTATACAGAGAAATACGCGTTTTAGAAGCAGTCACAATTTTTTGAGTGGCACTATTTCTTTAGTCGCAAAGGCAATTGGCTGCTGCGCTTCGGTCATCTGGGCGGGGCCTCTCCTGTCTTCTAAAGTTGTACCCGACTATAGTGTAGTGTAAAACTATAGTGTAGTGTAGTGTAGTGTAGTGTAGCCTAAAGTGTAGCCTATAGTGTAGACTATAGTGTAGTGTAGCCTAAAAACAGTGAAAAGGAAACTAGGCATAGGTAAAAACCAGATGTATGCATTAAGAGACAAGCAGGGCAATGTCATTAGCAATATGGATAAGATAGTTAACGTAGCCGAAGAGTTCTACACAGACCTGTACAGTACCCAATGTAATCAGAACGCTAATGAGAAAGACAGCAGTGCACAGCAATGCGTCATCCCGCCAGTAACGAAAGATGAAGTAAAGAAAGCCTTAGAAGCAATGAAAAGGGGAAAAGCAGCTGGGGAGGATCAGGTAACAGCAGATCTGTTGAAGGATGGAGGGGACATCGTGCTAGAAAAACTAGCCACCCTGTATACGCAATGCCTTATGACCTCGACTGTACCAGAAGCTTGGAAGAATGCAAACATTATCTTAATTCATAAGAAGGGAGACGCCAAGGACTTGAAAAATTACAGGCCGATCAGCTTACTATCCGTTGCCTACAAAGTATTTACTAAGGTAATCGCTAATAGAGTCAGGGCAACGTTAGACTTTAATCAACCAAATGATCAGGCAGGCTTTCGTAAAGGATATTCTACAATAGATCATATTCACACCATCAATCAGGTGATAGAGAAATGCGCAGAATATAACCAACCTCTATATATAGCTTTCATTGATTACGAGAAAGCATTCGACTCAGTGGAAACCTCAGCAGTCATACAGGCATTGCGTAATCAGGGGGTAGAAGAGCCTTATGTCAAAATACTGGAAGATATATATAGCAACTGCACAGCTACTATAGTCCTCCATAAAGTCAGCAATAAAATTCCAATAAGGAAGGCAAGGAGACACGATCTCGCCAATGCTGTTCACCGCATGTTTGCAGGAGGTATTTCGAGGCCTGAATTGGGAACAGTTGGGAATAAGAATAAATGGAGAATACCTAAATAATCTGAGATTTGCTGATGACATTGCCTTGCTGAGTCACTCAGGAGGTGAACTGCAAATCATGATCAACGAGTTAGACAGGCAGAGCAGATCGATGGGTCTAAAAATTAACATGCAGAAAACCAAGGTAATATTCAACAGCCTAGCAAGGGAACAACAGTTCACAATTGGCAGCGAGAGCCTAGAAATTGTGCCGGAATACGTCTACTCAGGGCAGGTAGTGACAGCTGATCCGGATCATGAGAGGGAGATAACTAGAAGGATAAGAATGGGGTGGAGCGCATATGGCAAATTCTCGCAGATCATGAGTGGCAGTTTACCAATTTCCCTCAAGAGGAAAGTGTACAACAGCATAATCTTACCGGTACTCACCTATGGGGCAGAAACGTGGAGGCTAACGAAAAGAGTTCAGCTTAAGTTAAGGACAACGCAGCGAGCCATGGAAAGAAAAATGATAGGTGTAACGTTAAGAGATCGGAAGCGGGCAGAGTGGGTGAGGGAACAAACACGGGTTAATGACATCCTAGTCGAAATCAAGAGAAAGAAATGGGCTTGGGCAGGGCATGTAATGCGAAGGCAAGATAACCGCTGGTCTTTAAGGGTAACGGAGTGGGTTCCAAGAGAAAGTAAGCGTAGCAGGGGGCGGCAGAAGGTTAGATGGGCGGATGAGATTAAGAAGTTTGCAGGCAAAGGGTGGATGCAGCTGGCAAAGGATAGGGTTAATTGGAGAGACATGGGAGAGGCCTTTGCCCTGCAGTGGGTGTAGTAGGGCTGATGATGATGATGATGATGATAGTGTAGTGAACCTTTCGCTTCAAAAAATATTTTTATGAAGACAAACTGCACGTGACACCTCAATGTTTAACAGATGACATTGAAACCCGTGCCACATTAAGTCAAGCCCCTCCAACTATTACTGAGTAAGGAATTTCACAAGACACTCAGTAACATGAAAGTGAAACCGCTGCTAAAACTCAGGGCTTGAGAATATGACGCTAGCTGTCAACCCTCTAAACAGCACAGAGGTCTGACTCACCAGAAGGCATGCAAGGCACTGTGGTCCACAAATCCAAAGACAGGGGCAGCTAAGGTGGCCGCTACTAGACCCAGCTGCACAGCCGTGTTGGCCTGCATGGAGAGCAAAAAAAACCAGGCCACCATTAGGCAAGAAACAGAGCGCCCGCAAGTCAACAACGCCCTCTCGACACCATTTATATATCAAACCTGGAAAAGATTCTGTAATGCTTCATAAACCTGCAATTTAATATAGCAAGCCTTGTTTGCACTGAGGCTTAACATTTTATAGTAGTGTGAATATGTCACAACATGTGAGAATTATAGTACAGCAATAGATTTAATGTACAACAGCCATTGAAAACACTGCATTTGCTCGCACATAGCTCAACCCGTTATTTATGAATAACTCTGTCAAAACCCCGGGGCTGACCAAGATGTGAACCAAGTTCAAAGCAATGTGCAGTCCTGGCTACAGGTGCAGACAACCACACATTTGATGCTGCTTTCTACAGAAGCCTGATCGGACTATTAGCACGCAGTTCCACAGGGCCGACTATGAGAATTTGCAACAATGTTGCTTTGTTGTTCAATAAATTACTGAGCTGATGTATAATGTCAGAGATGCTGTGCACATTGACACTGTCTGCCAAGCTTGAGCAGACTAAAGCAAAGATGTTGGCACCTTGTGTCTTCCCACACGTGATCCTCAGAATGAAGCCTCAAAGCATTTATGATGCATACAACAGATGCAATGTGTAGCACACTGCCGGTCACCTTACTCATATGTTGGCAGCTCAGAGTCTGCATTAACTCACACTTGATCCATTTGCATGTGTCTGTGTAAAATTGCAGGGGGCTGGCAGGTGCCAGGGACTGACTGCAGATTAACTCTTCACGACAATGGATCAACACCACTGGCTGGGCGGCCTCCTTTGAGGCCATCTGCAGCTGCTTGCTTGAAATGTATCTGTCTATATACTATATTTACTCAATTCTTATGCGCATCTCTTTTCCGGAAAAAACCGCCTAAAGATTACATCCACATTTGAATTGAATGCGAAAATGAAACAATGCCAGCAATGCCCTATCGTCATCGGCTTCAAAAGATGGTGGCGTGATATTTCTTGCGCACTTACATTATCGATTTCACCTGCCTAGGTTACCGCAGTCATGGATGCCAATAAGTCTTGTGAGCACCTGAAATATCCCGTCAGCAAGGCACCGACCTGGACCATCGACATCGAAATGTCGGTTGCGAAGATGTGCCAAGTTCACTAGGACACCAGGTTAAAAAAACAAAAGGCGACCTTGTGCTTGCTTCATAATGACATTAGAGGAGTTGTACTAAAGGTTGGTAGGTCCAAGTGAAAAGATACACTTCTCTATCGAAGCATGAAAATCTAGTGTGCGTTACAGTCAAAGTCATTGCATTTTTTTTTCTGACCTTGAAAAATTGATGTTTTAGATTCTAGTAAATATGGTACGCATATATGAAACATTTTTACTTATTTTTTCCTGGTTTCCAAACTTGGGAGGCGAGAATACTTGACTGGGTGACCAATATGAAAGTAAATATGGTAGACGCTGCCCCATGAAAAAGGCCATGACAACAACCCCCAAAACATATCGCAAAGCCCTGCCCACCTCCCCTTATGGCAGCTGCCAGCCACCCACCCAAGTATATTGACCTCAGCACTTTTCACCTCAGCCTCTGCCCACCCTGAACTAAACATTTCTCTCCCATGGGTATCCACTCTGAAAGGCCATTAGTTACCTTCCTAGTGACCTCGAGGCCTGCTCAAGTTCATATTTTCATCTTGACCTCAGATCACATAAACAACACCTGTTTTCTACTGCCTTCCTCTAACTACTTTACCAATAACTGAGAATCAGGCTGTGTACCTCATCAGCAGATGCCACGATCAGTGCTCCTTTGTGGCACAGCATCTACGTTTGCTCATGTGACTTCAGATTTTTTTTTTCCAAAGCATCTAGGCCTGTTTTCAAGAAGTAAGTGATGCCGGCTGCATCCAGATTTCTCCTGGACAACATGGCAGGGCCATTTCGAATCCAGGAATATATTTGCTTCATCAAAACAAGAAATAAAGATGGACATCACAAATTTCTACAACACGCCTAGGAAGCACTGTGTGGCGCTTCTGCTTCTTTCTTCTCTGACATGATTGTATGTTTTACTTTAGCCGATTTTTAGTGCCAGAAACAGCTTCGGATGGTGAAACAAAGAAATAATAAACGAAGAATAATGTCAAAACCTCATCAGCATGGAAATGTGTGGCATATGCAAATTTCTAAATTTTAAGCCATTCACGCTCTTTTTCGTAAACAGGAAGTTCTAGACAAAGAGGGGGATAGTTTTCAATGGACAGCTGCCTAATCTTCAGCTCTATCTCTAGGGTAATTACACTTCTTGGGCACAACGATTTCCCATTCCTGAGCTGTGCTACAAGTCTGTGCAAGCTGAAACAACTAAAATTATTTCCTCACCGAACTAATTCACATGGTGTCAGCATGGTGACACACAGGGCACACACAATCCCCGTGAAAGCCGGCAAGAAGGTACCGCTAACTTACCTTGCTGATGCTAGTGGGTGAGAACTTGACGGTCGCCAGAGTGACATCAAAAAACCTCAGGAACGTTTTCTGCGGATGGGACAACACATGTATAGTAATTCAGCCACCACAAAAACCTAGTGCTCTTCTCATCACTCATGAAAGCAAATAACATGGAAGGAATCTTTCATTCAAATCTCTAGACTGAAAGTACTCAACAATTCGAGCATAATACAAGATACAGAGCACCATAGAGTGTCTTACTATTAACTAGAGGGAAAAGCTGGTGCCCCGCCTAAAAAATAACGAAAAAACAAACGTTGTTCGATAATCAAGAATGACCTGACATTCAATATCCTGTCTATAAATTACAACAAACGAACAAAAAAGCATGTAAATGTAAAGTTTGCCCAAAATAAGCGATGGCTTGCTCTCCTATTGGCCAAGTATTGTAGACCACAAAAGCCAATATTTCGTGCTGAACAGGTGCACTTTTAAAAAGAAATATGTTTTCGAAAAAAATTTCGTCACTTCACCATTTTAAGAGGTTTTTTCATGACATTTCGGAAAATAAAAACCTTTTATTGGCGTCATGTGCTGTTGCGTTTTCGCTACTACGGCTTTTGTGCACTACGCTTACGCCGAAGTCTTCTTCCGTGGATACGGAATGGCACATTTCAGTAATGCCACTCTGTGTTTCTAAAAAAAACCGACTGTCCCGCACCAAGTAGCTCATTGCCCCATGATGCTTTGAGCACCCATGGTGGCTGAGGTGCAGCGCCGCCAGCTTTCCCTCTAGTTAATAGTAAGAAACTCTATGCAGAGCACAGACTGCATAAAGCTGTAAACTAGGAAGCGCAAAATACCATGCATCACCAACTAGCCCGGCAGCTTGCTCTCCTGAACTGCATAAAGCTGGTTTCGACCAAGTTGAAGCCTTCATTGATGAACACCAAAAGCATTGGATAGGCAAGGAGAGATCAGTCCTTTCTTCTATGCTCGTCAACCCACCAGTGATCCAGAATCAAACTTGTAAGTAATGCATTACAGGTACTAATTGATTACTTAATAAATTACATTTTCTTCGAATTTTGCAATGCACTGGTTACTTTTTGTAAGGCATAACAGTCTCTCTATTCCAATTACTTTTTTCATTAATCGATTACTGGTAATCTGTTAATTTCGTTTTTTTTTTCCAATGGCGTAACTTTGAGAACGTGAACTCAATAGCAAAAGCTGGTGTAGCACGGAATTGCCTCACATTAGAGCAACAACAGTAGCTGCGGAGAGGCTGTGTGTGAGAGGATGTCTGCACATGCAAGCCCAAGCAGCCTATACAGTCGACTTCCGATAATTCGAAGCTGCTTAATTAGAATTTTCGGTTAATTAGAAGTGAACAGCTGGTCCCATCAGTTTTGCATGTAATCCTATGGAAGAAATCACTCAATAATTCGAAGCACTCATCCAGTAATATTGTTTAATTGGAAGTTAATTTTCAGACGGGATCCTCGAGATGACCGTCATTCTTTGGTAGAATGTGCAATTTCTCAAGTGCTACAATAGCTCCGCGCTCCACGTTGCTGTCATTGCTATGCAGGCGTCCGCAGTGCCGCCATTCTTCGAGCGGCGCTATTTTTCATTGCTACGGCTGCCGTGGTCTCCGTGATCAGCTCCGGCGGGAGGCGAAGCGGCTGCCGCGCGTGCCTGGAGCTCATCGCGGAGGGCACACGAATGTCATAGGTGCACGCAGCACTGAATACTGGCAGTGGCGAGATTGTGCAAGATTAGGCTTGCAGCGTGCGCAGCATATGTCGAGGCGTGTGTTGGTCGAGCGCCTTTGTTGCATTGTGCGGGTAGCTCGTTGGCTAGGTTGTTCCGCGGGTGATCCTATGCTTCGGAATTTACTGTACGTAGTCGCACCGTTGATGGCCATGGCAAACCACGGCTCTTATCACACACTCAACCTAGCAACAAAAGTCGAGGTTCTGAAGGAAGCTGAGAAGGGAGGTGCTGCCAAACAAGACATTGCGTGGAAGTACGGAATCAAGCCGAACACGCTCTCAAACTTCATCAAGAACAAGCGCACAATAATGGATGCATTTGAGAACGACAAGTTCAAGACGTCTCAGAAAAGAATGCGCACCGGCGCTTACCCAGAGTTGGAGAAGGCTCTGCTGGTTTGGATTAGGGAGGCCCGGAGCAAGAAACTTCCTCTCAGCGGAGACATCGTTGCGATGAAAGCCCGAACGCTTGCAGCAATGTTGGGGATCGATGACTTCGTTTCGTCAGATGGATGGCCGACGCGCTTCAAACATCGCCATGACCTCATTTTTAAGAGCGTGTGTGGCGAAAAAGCGTCCGTTAACCAGGAAACATGCGATACGTGGAAGGACGAAAAGCTGCGTGAATATCTCAGTGAATACAAGCCAGAAGACATCTTCAATGCAGATGAGACTGCACACTTCTATCGGCTTCTACAAGAGAAGGCCCTGACATTCAAGGACGACGACTGTGCTGAGGGCAAAGGCAGCAAGGAGAGGGTGTCGGTGCTGATCGCGACTAACATGACTGGCACGGAACGATGTTGCTTACTTGTGATCGAGAAAGCCGCCATGCCTCTATGTTTTAAAGGCGTAAAGATGCTGCCTGTGGACTATGAACCAAAGAAGAAAGCGTGGATGACGGCCGAAATCTTCAAGAGCTGGATAACCAAATTGGACCGCAAGTTTGCTTCTTCGAATCGCAAGGTGTTGTTTCTTGTCGACCACTACAGTGCTCACGTGGATGTGCCAGCCTTGAGTGCAATACGCCTTGCATTTTTGCTGGAAAACACAACATCTGTTTTGCAGCCAATGGACCAAGGCATCATCAAAAATGTTAAGGTTCTGTACAAGTGGCATTTCTTCGAGCGTATGATTTTGTGTATGGACAACTCCACAAAATACGAGGTGAGCCTGCTCAGTGCCATCCACATGTTAGCGCGAGCATGGGATCATGTGAAGCAAGAAACAATCGCAAACTGCTTCAGGGCTTGCGGTTTTGTGGCAGCTTCTTCGGAGGATGCCTGTGCAATTTCATCAGAGGAAAAGTCAATAAGTGAGCTTGACGGCACTGGTTTTGGTGATGCTCTCGAGGACATCAATTTTGAAGATTACGTCGCCGTAGAAAAGGCCGTCGAAACGTGCGATGCACTGACGGATAACGAGACTGTGGAGATTATTCGGCCCCAGAAAGCGAGCAAGGAAAGCGGCGATGACGTTGAAGACAAGCCGCAACCTAAGGCTGCAGATGCAGCTGTGGGCCTTGCTCTCGTGGAGCGCTTCTTTGCCGCTGAAGGCGACGCGGAAGAAGCGTTCCGCCACATCTACAGCCTGCAGAACTTGCTTTCAGCAGCACGATTTGGCAAGAAACAGAAGAAGATGACCAACTATTTTTCTTAGAGAAAATACTCGATTTCACTACTAATAAACTGCTGTTTTTGTGTTTTGTGCTTAATTGAAGTTCATTTAATCCTTTGAAGGTTTTTGGCGTATATGTACGGCGTCGGTTTTCTGTCCCACAAGGTCTTTGCCGTACGGGTACGGTTTCGATCCTCCGTTTGAAATTTTGCGCCAAAAGAACGATGTGTGCCCACTGGGAGGTGCTGCCACCTCTTAGGACTTACAAGAAGCGTTTAAATTTTGTGCTGGCTTCTTACGGAGGTAAGCAGAACTGATTTCTAGCTTTAGCGCGTCGCGCCGCGCCGACTGCGGCAACACCCCTTTTGCAGTTGTGGTTTCGCCGCGTGATCGCAACGGTGTTGCGCGAAATTTCAGTTTTCTCTTTATCCGCACTATCTTGGAGGGGCAGCGGAAGTTGATTTCGATCTTTATTGGCGCTGCTCTTAGCTTGCTTATCACCGTAGCTCCCGAGGTAATCTCGCTCTGTGTGGCAATGAGCTTACACAGTTTCGGTTCCGCCGCGTAATCGCAACGGAGTCGCGCGAAACTTAAGTTTTCTCTTTGTCGGCACTCTCTTGCAGAGGCGGCCGAAGTTGATTTCTATATTTATTGGGGCTGCGCTTAGCTTGTTTATCATCGTCGCTCGTGAGGTATTCTCGCTCTCCGTGTTTACTGAGTTTCTGTCGAGTTCTTCAGATGCACGGCAAAGCGACGCTATGGCCGGACGCACTGCCCGTTCTCTTGACACCGACAGCGATGCCTCTTCCGATTCTGATTTTCCTCCATTCACCGAGTCTGAATCGGAAGACAGTTTTGAAGAGGACAGCTCATCTTCGATCGACGAACCGCATTCAGCCAGTTCGACTCCGACCTCAGCGCAGCCGCAACATCTCGAAAGCGGGCAAGACGCGACGACACCCAGTGGGACACAGGTGATTTTTCGCCATCTTTTTTCACCTTTGACGACCCGCAATCAGGGCAGGTTGCGGCCTTTCTGCTCCCGCCAGAAGCAAGTGAATTGGATTATTTCCAATTGTTTTTCGATGAAGAACTTGTGTCGCTCATCGTAACCGAAACAAACAAGTATGGAAGTGAAAAAGCAGGCGCATGTCACTCCGGCGCATCGCGGCTCAGAGCCTGGGCTACCGTGGACCTCACTGAGCTTTAGAGCTATTTGGCAATAGTGCTGCTTATGGGCCTGGTGCGGAAGAACACCCTGCGGGACTACTGGTCAACAGACCCGATGCTGGTGACCCCTTTTTTTCGGGAGATTTTTTCTGTGAACCGCTTTGCTCTTCTGCTGCGTGTCCTGCACTTCACTTCAATAACGGAGCAATCCAATCGCCTAAGGGCCATCAGACCGGTCATGGAGGCCATTGAGGAAAAATTTTCCAGACTTTTTCTTCTATACCAAGATTTATGCATACATGAATCTCTGATGCCTTGGAGAGGCCGCCTTTCATTCCGGCAGTACATACCATCCAAAAGACACCAGTTCGTAGTGAAGATGTTCATGATGTGTGACGTGAAAACCGGGTATGTACTGAGGTTTCTAGTTTATACAGGAGCTACAGTTAGCCTCGCCGAAAGAAAGGAGCTTGGCTATGCGGGCGCTGTTGTTGCTGACCTTCTGGCGTACTTTCTTGGAATAGGACACTCTCTTTTTGTGGACAATTGGTACACAAGCCCAGTGCTCTTTGAATTTCTGCAGAGCAACGGAACAAATGCATGCGGCTGTGCGTATCAATCGGAAGGGCCTACCCTCTTTCACAAAGAAGTTGGAGAAGGGTGAAATACAAAGCTTCCACACAAACACTCTGCTTGCCTTGAAATGGTGCGACAAGCGCGAAGTCACTATGTCGACAACAATGCATGGGCCGGAGATGCAAGATTCCGATAAGGTGGACAGAGCAACCGGAGAAAAAAAGAAAAAGCCTGCATGTGAACTTGAATACACGAAGAAAATGGGACTTGTCGACAGAGTAGACATGCAGCTGAGCTTCAGTGAAAGCATCGGGAAAACTCTGAAGTTGAACAAAAAGTTATTTTTTCACCTGCTCGACATGACCCTGCTGAACGCATTCATTCTCTACCGCGAGAGAACTGGCACCCCGGTAAAGCTTGCTGTGTTCAGAAAGAAAGTCGATACCCAAATGTTGGAACTGTACCAAATCCAAATCCAACGACCAAGGCGCGGAAGACGAACCACAGACAACCCACTGCGACTGACAGCACGCCACTTCCCAGAGAGGGTGCCTCAGACCTCTGCCCAAGGCAGCCGCACGCAGAGATGTCATGTGTGTGCCAAGACAACTCGTCGCTCCAAGAGGAGAACAGACACTCGTTTTATGTGTGCAGTCTATGATAAGGCGCTGTGCGTGGACCCGCTTCAAGGAGTACCACACTCTGAAATTCTATTGAACATTTTCCAGTTGTGAGCGATGCTGACACCAAAGTACTGTTCCCAATTTTTTGTTACTAATTATTCCTGACTCTATACATTTTGTACATTCAAGATCCGCAATAAACTAATTTGACCACCTGGGAAAGTTTTTTTCAAAATAGTTCGACCCTCAAAGGGTTAATTCAAAGTCTTTTGCGGTCCCCGTGAACTTCGTATTAACAGGAGTCGACTGTATCTGACTAGCTCCATGTTACGCTCTTAACATTTCACAAATTGCCACAACGGCACAATGGAATGACACATTTAGTGAGCTTGGGATTTGTCCCCCAAGAGCGTGAAGAACAGTAAAGCATGGCACTTTGCGTAACTTGAGGGTGGCGTGCAATGTTTTTGCATGGTAAAGCATTGCACTTCCCTCTGGCACATATATCGAGATGCTCTTCAGTGTCGGTTCCAATGTGTTCACAAGGAAACTTAGCAAAATGGCAAAAAAAGGACTTCAAAAAATAACGGCAGGTCCAAAACCAAGGTACATGCTGCAATAGACTATAAATCAAGCACGTCAAATCAGCACATTCTTGTCCATGTATATATGTGCTATGCTAATAAAATATGGGTGAAGAATAACGTAGTAGTATAACTGATTACTTCCCAGTAAGTAATAATTCTGTTACTTTTCACGGGGTATGATTAACCATTGAAACTGGTTACATTTCACATGAAGTCATTCCAACTGTAATCAGTTACTTGTATTCTGGAATGTGTACAAGTCTGTCCAAAATGCACCTATATTTCGAATAACAAGGTGATGAGCATGTTTTTGAATTAAATTACATCTCCGCGTGCTCCACATTTCCTTCTGTTGCACCATTATTGCATACTACTACTTCTTAGTTCAGTAAGACCTCGCTGATAAGTATTATAGAATACGAAAAAAAAACGTATTATCTGAAGAAATGTATGATACAAACCGCTAAAATTTCAGAAATGGGGCTGTTAATAAATGAGGTACAAAGACATTTATTGATACAGTTAAACCTCGATGTAACGAACTTCAATACAACGAAATCTTCGATATAACGAAGTATTCCAGTTTCCATAACTTCATGTCTATAAAACACCATGTATTTTTAGCCTCAATATAACGAAGAAGATTTTGGCACACTTTCAATGCAAGGAAATTTCATTGCTGGCTGGAAACGAACCTGCAGAAAATTGTATCGAGAGCGGGAGTTGGTGAGCGGAGCGCGTGCAGAAGCGCGTATCAGAGCATGTCCATAATATCGGCATTGCACTGCTCTCACATGCACAGCGCATGGCAGACGTAAATAAGATGACGATCATAGTGGTGAGCACGCCGCTGGCTGTGCCATCTGGGGCAGTACGGGCAAGGCTGGCAAGAGCGTCTGCGCAGCTTTGGCAGCCTGCCAGGCGTGCCAGCGGCTCTCGCTATCTCGTCCAAAATCGGCGAATCGTAGATTGGCACGCTATTGTGTGTGTGTGTGTGTGTGTGTACGAGTGTGTGTGTGCGCACGTGCGTGTGTATGTGTGTGTGTGTGTTTCAACCGCCTTGCACCAAAGCACTACAAAGAAACCACAATGGCAGGCGGCTGCCACTGCTTTCCAGCTCATGTCACGTGCCCCTTATTCAGTCCACTTGTATGTTTTCACACGTGCAGCTGGTCGATAAAAGTGCTAAACGACTAGACTTTGTAAAATTTTTAAACGAAGTAGCTGGAAAATCGTGTTATCCGAGGGCGTATTAACCAGAAGAAAGATAGTGCAATTCTGTACAGCATTTTTAATGCCCACAATTTTTAACGTATGACCCAGGAACATATCAACGAGGTTTTATTATATTTCAGAGAATTTCAGCGATAGTTGACCCAGCTTTTGCGGCTAGTAGTGGGAAAGTTTAACAATCTATCCCACACGGGGTGCAACATGAGCACTGAACCAGTGCTGCACTGGCGCAAGCGTTGCACTCACCGGTGCAGGTAGGGAGGTGTACCGGAGGTAGCTCGCACAGCCCAAGATGGTGGCGTCCCGGGTGACAATGAGCGCTGTCAAGGGAACTGCACCAGAGAAAGCATAAAAGAAGGTTTAGTGAGAAAAGGATTCTGCCACCCTAAGAATCGCCACAACAATAAAAGAAACGGACAGAGACCCAAGTGCAAACCTTACTGCAGCCTGAACCATTGTACAGAAGGCCAAACATGTTTAACACATAAACAGACCCCAGAAAATGTCACTGTCAAGCAAAGGAACCAATGCAAGGCAGCAAGGTAACACACAACTCGGCAACAAAAAAGCAAAGCTTTGCCAAAGAAACACACACAATGTACAGCCCTATTCAAAAGTATATAGACCAAGGAGTTTGCTTTTAAGCTGTTTAACGGGGCTTCCTAGCATATCTAGCAGTCCAAAGCTTGGGAGGAATGCGGATGCGATGCCATTCCTCTTTCCAGAGGTTACGGTCACTGAGGATGCATAACGAGGCATGCAGCAGGACTCACAAGCAGCCCCCTTGGGCTATATACTTTTGACGGGGGCCATACGACTGCTGTCAAAAGGTTGTGAAAAGCGACTATGGCAAAAACAAAATAAATCTGATTTCTTTGCATTCAAAGGTACATAGCTTAGGATTTAATAGTGCACTCTGTAAACTATTCACTCAAAATTAGGCAGTGTATGTTTATTCCAGGCCACGTGCAAAGATGGCGATAAAATTAATTTTTTTCCGATAATGCACACTGTCCTCCATGCACTTTTGATGGTGCGGTATAAAAGCCTCAGAGGGGGTCAAGATAACAGCTCAAATCAAGTACATTCGTTCAAGGATGACCGCATTAAACACAAAAAGCATACTATTCATGAATACAATCAAAGTGCATTAAACTAAGGAACGGATCTCAGAATCGCAGCGGATACAGCAAAAGAAGAAAACTTGTGGCAAGGCAGTTGTTCAGGTGCCAAGAAAAAAAGAAACAGAAGAACCTAGAAACACTGCGATCTTTCTTGATCTCAGGCACTTGTTCTCTTTCCTTTTAGCTCTCTGCTGTTCGTCTGACCTTGCCCTATCCAGACACTTATCTTCAACTTCCTTAAAGGGACACTGACGACGCCGCCATCCAATTTTCCTTCCAAGTAAGATTCAACTGCATATGCGAGAGCCCTTCTGGCCGCACTCCCCGGGTTTCAGCGGTGTGCGCCTCTGGGTAGCAATTGTACTGGCTCACTGGGTCAGTGGACACCTCAATTGCACTGTGAGTAGGTGGGGGGGCCAAATATCGAACGTCAAAAATACGCATTTGCAAGCTTCTTGCGTTCGCTTTCTCGCATTACCTAACTTCAAAAATTTCATCGCTGCGCGGTATCATCGCCGAAACCAAAGTAACTTCTACATCACCAAAAACACCAACTGCGCCTGTATTTGATTCATAAGAAGAGCACAATGCAACAGATGTCCGTTTACATGTTAAATGCCCAGCAGAGTATTTTTGACGTTCAATATTTCGAACCACATCGCAGATTAAAAAAAAAAGGCAGGCCTGACCTTCGGTGTTGACGGCCATCAATGTCGCAATATCAATGTCTGCTTCACTCATCAATCGTATCAATGTCTGCTTCACTAATCAATTGTATCAATGTCTGCTTCACTCGTACAGAAACGTGGGTGAATGGGTGATGTTACTCACTGGGGATGAGTCCAGCCACCGTGAGGCTGAGGAAGAGAGTGGCCACCAGGCACTTGTCCGCCAGTGGGTCCACCACGGTGCCCAGCATGCTCTGCTGGGAAGGGAACGAACGTGCCACCCAGCCGTCCAGCTGGAACAGACAACCAAAAAGCACCATAAGCACATAGAGGCAACAGCCTCAATGAAAACATCCTGAAAGTCAAACAATGCAAAAATTAGTGTAGAGACAAGTATTATTCCAGCCAAATGCTCCACACACATTAACGATTAATCACTTACTACCACGTGCACAGAGTCTCAATGTAAAATCTGTTGGCTCTGCACCAACAACAGAGAAATACACAGGACTATTCTGCACTAGGCAGTTACAGATAGGAGCAGCATCAACAAGCTTGCTTTGTATGCTATGTCAAGACTGCACACCTGCCCCTGCATGGCTTCTCAGTATCAAATCCACCCTGAAAGCCTGCACAAGGGTAATAATGAGAGGCAAGAGATAGGCCTGCAAACTTCCCATGCAATGACTCAAATATCTCAACAATCGCTACTTGGAGATGACTCAAGCTATATCCATCGACCTGTAGGGTTCAGTTCTTGAAGTGCGCTGGAAAAAAAGGGGTGTCTTGGCAATGCTTCGGCAGGGCACGACTGTGCAGGAAAAGGACGCCACAAAGGATTGACAAGCAATTGCAAAAATGTCTCTTTTGTAACCATGCTACCACGTTACACACAAACTCACTGTGTAGTGTCCGAAGCATTACACGAGAGATAGTATCAACATTGTTTACTTGTAGCAGAAAAAAGAAACTAGAGAGAAACTGGAAAAATGCAGCTTCATTACACTAAGCCTTTAAAGGCAGTAAAACAACACAAGCAACAAAATACAAAATAGAGCGCAACATAAGCAGGGGGAAAAAAGCAGTAACAGCAAGACCTCATAAGAACATGTCTCCCAACCGGAAGACTTGCAGAAATGCTACTTTAGCCCTATTCCGCAGTACATCCCAAGGATTTAGCTAATGCAATACCAGCTGACACTGCTGCTGTAATACAGTAGAACCCCTCCATAGTAATGTGACTGGGACCAGAAGAAATCTTTACTACATCAGGATCTTTACTATATCAGTTGTTGGTAATGGCATGGCTCTGAGGGTGCGCTCTGGTAAATAACTAGCCACTTACTAAACAAGCCGCCGCAGTGGCTGAGTAGTTACGGCGCTCGGCTGCTGGCCCGAAAGATGTGGGTTCGATCATGGCCACGGCTCTCGAACTTCGATGAGGGCGAAATTCTAGAGGCCCGTGTACTGTGCGATGTCGGAGCACGTTAAAGAACCCCAGGTGGTCGAAATTGCCAGTGCCCTTCACTACGGCATCTCTCATAGCCTGAGTCACTTTGGAACGTTAAACCCCCATAAACCAAACCAAACTTACTAAACACAGTGTGGGTTTATGAAAGAAACACTCACAAATACCTTCCATCCTGCTCTTATTGTCCCTTTATGTGATAATTATTTATTATGGTTTATCACATTACATGTTATCACGTTTTCGATTTTGTTTACTTATTAAGGAAGTAGCACATTTGCACAAATACAATGTGGCTACGAATATAATGCGAGTTTGATTTCATGCGAAAAAGTTTAGCGTGAACACAGCCTCATTTTCTGCAGCCTCAGAGCTATTAAAGGGAAGCTGAAGCACTTTTCGGAAAAAACGAGTTCTCTACGTCATTTTGTAGCTTTTAGTCCACTGAAAAAGAATATCTCATTCAAAAAGAGCGGAAATAAACACAAGAAGTTGTTTTTTAGAAGAAAACGCGCCCCATCGCCTCAGGGCACCGAGCGAACGCCGCTATTGCCCGCGATTGGCCGGGACCGTCATGACGTCATCCACGGGGATCTCCGGCCGGCACCGACGGCGTTGCTGCGTAGCGCGGTGCTTCAGCTGGCTTTTAAGGACTATGTTTTGGAAATTATGGATAATTCAAGCAGTGTTGAACAGTTTGGACTTTCGCCATACATGTTCGAGCCATTAGCAGCTTCAGAAAACGGCGGAACCAACGACGCCGCATAGTGCGCCGGCAGCGAAGGTCAAGTCGCGACATCTTCACGTGTTGGAAATCTCGACTGGATGGATGGGTGGATGACAGCTTTTATTTTCACGAGAAATGAAGACCCCTTACTACTCACCGCCCCCGGCACGCATGCCTGGAGGGCGGGGGCCCGAGCCTTCGTGACTAAAGGTTAACAAAGATTTTATCTCTTCGCGGCATCAGCCACTAGGTGGATTGGCTTGTTCCTGCCGAGCGGGTTCTTTGCTGTGCAGCAGGGCTTCCCAGCTTTCTCTGCTGTCAATATCTTTGTCTACTCCGGGGTAGTCGGCGCATTCCCATATTCTCTGCTTCCGGGTAACTGTGGAACCGCCGGACTGTCGGAACCTGAACGAGCGCGCGCAAACCTATTCCGAAATCGTTGAGAACTATACAGACTAAACAGAAAACTGGTGCCACCGCCTGATAAGAAGCTAAGTAATTGAGAAGCGGCCGCATGGCGGCGCCTGCAAGCCGGAAATTTCGTTAACCCAGTATGGGCCTTTCACGTCCTACCATGGTAACACGAAAACCAAATCTCAACTGATACGAATGTTTTGCGTAGTTGCATGTGCGTGCATATCTTTTGTGTAGGTGCAAATGGCAATAAAAAAAAAGTAAATTGCGTCGAAACGTTTTTGTGTACCGCTGCTGCATAAAACCTGGCCACCAACTTCTTGTAACGCCTCTAAACATGATCTAATTCAGATCACCGGCAAGCTTACACGAGTCACGCGAGGTAAAGCATTTGTTTGTTCATTTATTTATAGTTACTTGCCTAATTACTCCCGAACGCCTTTTAGAACTAGAAAAGAATGCCAAACTGGATGAGTTGGAGTGGGTTCACTGCTGTACTGCAGCACGAAGAGACGAGGTGACCGGGAGGAAGCTCCCGTGTGCACTTTCCTTCTGTGGCATGTTCGGGCTGCTACTGTTCAACCGTGACTCTTCTGCACTTACCCCCGTACGTTGTTTTCTTTTTTTTTTTGCATGCTGAACACGCTTTTGAACAATAATTATGGCTGCGTTTCGGAGCTCGCTGCTCATCAAAACTAGTGTGCTGCGAGATATAGTTGCTGCTGTTGCGTGTCGAGATAACCGCCCGAATTGCTTGTGGTAGATATATGCGTATCGCGGCTCAACAACTTTGCCGTCCTGACTCAAGGACAAATTTACATGAATTCTGGCGCCATTGTTGATCGTCAGCCATGACCAAGCGTTCATGAATGCAAATGTTTGCTTTGCTCAAGTATACTAGGCTTATATAATCGGTTTTTCGTTCAGTTAGGTGC
This sequence comes from Amblyomma americanum, assembly GCA_030143305.2. Taxonomy (NCBI): domain Eukaryota; kingdom Metazoa; phylum Arthropoda; class Arachnida; order Ixodida; family Ixodidae; genus Amblyomma; species Amblyomma americanum. The sequence continues at coordinate 187,360 of JARKHS020006408.1, forward strand.
AGCTGCATGTGCTCCGCGCTGATGAAAGATTAAGAGAATTGCTTGTGCTGCCACGAGGTGCAAGCAATAAGGAAAAAGCCAAAAGGCACACAGTGCGTAACGAGCTCAAAAGAGTTTAAGACTGTGTGCCTCAAAGATAGTGCTGGAAGTGGCCTTAGCACAGCATGGATGTCAACCAGCTGGAAAAGGCAAAGCATTTACAAACAGGTAAGAAAGTAATATAACGAAAAGAGAAATATTGATGCACATATTTTGTGCAGGCAGCTTCGACATGCTGCGTACCTCCAGATTGTCTGGTTAACGTGGGAGAGGCTTGGGGAGAACAACCGACGGATTCTACCAAGCTGTGGGCTGAGCGCTGTTCGAAAGAAGTACCATGCCAAAACTGATTTATATACAGGCTTCAAGCATTACATGGAACACCCGAACGAGAGAAAGTAAACGGTACTGGCAGAAGATTACATTGATCTGTGGTTCCGTAAAGCGCGGGCCGCAGCGAAGCAAGCGCAGCCGGACGGCCGGCCGACTCTCCGTGAATGGCGTCACTTCCGCCAGTTCTCCCTCTCTGCCGTCCCCGCACCCAGCGCTTCCGGAAGCGACGAGGGCGTGCCGGCGGAGGGTTTTTAAGAAGCGATTGCAGCTCTGTTCGCGGATAGAATCAGGAAAAAATTTCCACACGATTTTCAAGGTTCTTTCTTCCCAACCACAGCGTTTCATGCGATTTGAAGAGCGTTTCAGCTTCCCTTTAAGAGGCAACAGTGGTTCCCTGTGCTTCGCGTTGTCGTGCTGCGAATGTTGGCCCGTTTTTTCCCTTTACTGCGTTTTTAATGTCTCTGCTTTTTGAGCGACCTGCGCCTCCTTCTTTCTGCGTTCATAGCACGCTCTACCCTTTTTTTTTTTCGTGCGCGAAGCGCGCTTTGCCTTACGGCCACAAGGACTATAAGAAGTTGGCTTCTCCTCCTCGCTTCTGAGCTTAGTGACAAAGCTATCTCAAAGAGCGCCGTTTTATTGTTTTTGGTATGCACTTATCCCCGAATCTCGGCCTCGCGCATGCCGCGTTGTCATTTCGTGGGAGGTACGTCGCCACGACCAGATGCTCTTTGCTATAGACAAGCGCCAGGCCGTGACGTCAAAGAGATGCGGCGGCGTTGGCGTCAGCTGTGACTTTTGTTGTGTGGGCAAAAAGGGGGACCTGCTGCATTGGGTGCGCCACGCCATAGCCTCCTCTATTTTTCTGTGCCTGGTCAATGGCGGCTGAGGCCGTTGCCAAGCGCCGTTCTCGCAAGTACAAAGAAGCCGCTCCCATATGGCACGCGCAGCCCTGGACGAGATAGACACGTTGTGCGTTGCTTGCGGAGAGGAGGAGGAAACAGCTGCACATTTGACACTTTTCTGTAAAGGGCTCCACCCTACAGTGGAAAGCATCGGGGCTGGTTTATCCAAGACATTGGGGTTTAGGGACAGTGAAGGGAAAGTAGATTTTAAGCGGGTAGAAGTCACCAAGCGAAGGTTATCTGACTGGTGGTTAAAGTCAAGACAAGAGTAAAATTTCACAAGTCATGGCTAGGTGGCTTGGGCCACTGCCTGATTGAAAGGGTTCAGCCTTATCCATCCATGAGCAGACAACGCAGCAGTAATACGTAGCGTAGAAAGCGTCGCGCTTTCTTACAGTGCAGCTTCCAGTTTCTCCAAACATACCTAACGTGGGAGAATGGTCACGGTGTTGGCTACCAATACATTGTTTTCATATATATACAAGCGTGCGTAAATGAGTAGTAGTAGCATAAGACTTTATTCAGGCTCAAAACATTAGGCGCCTAGGGTGTCGATGACCTGCTACACGAGCAGGCGCTGTTCACCTTCAGCTCCAGGCTAGTCCAGCTAGTACGGGAGGGTGTGGGAAAGAAACACGATTGCAGAGCAACAGGGCAGGAGAATAGACAATAGGAGAGGTTGGCATAAATGGGCAGATCAGTCCGAAAATGAAGGATCGCGACGGAATTTGCATACGTAAGTGAGAACTTGGTTTACCAAGAAAATTGTGAACACGACAGCCGGGGCATACTGATAGCATGCGGCTGCGGCATATTTGTGACTCCAAGGTGAACTTTTTGTCTGTCGACTTCATCACCGGCGATGCTATTCATTTTGCTAGTTCCTACAAAAAAAGCATACTAGCATTAGAACCCTTAAGTTACCTCATTAAAAACATTACATGAGAGTATTTCTCAATGGCTACTGCCTGTGAACACCATTTCACGTTCCGAAGATGTTTTTTTGCAGGCTAATCTGTCAGCGTTCCTTATCTGCGTGTTTACTACCGACTTTTTCCTGGTAATAATCCAATGGAACCACAAGACAAGGCACATCTAGTCGACAAACAAGAAATTTACTGTCATAAGCAACAAATCATAAGGGCAAACGCATGTCACAGCTTCAGCAACTTCCTAGAAAGCGGCTTGGATGTAAGTGGCTTGAATATGTCCCTCCTGTCTGTCGCAGACAAGACATAGTTTGTGAGTACTGGTCTCAAGAACTTTGCGCAAACAAGTTTCAAAAGTTCTTTGTGATGGTCACTGCATGGACGACGTGCACATTTTAATGCCCCATGTTCTGCAAGGACATCCACGGCAGTTGAGACTGCAGCTTGAAGAGGCTTTTCCATGAACCTCCTTTTCTCTAGCATCACTTCAATATACTTTCGCAGTGCCTAAAGCACATAGACAAACTCGGTAGATGGATAAAAAAGCCCTCCCTTGTCCTGATGTCGTATGAGGCTGTCCCTGGACACAGATGAGGCAAGTCTTGTGAGAATAGCAGTGCAGGAGCTTCAGTCCAACTTCTTTTGCACAAAAAGTGGCAAGTAGCCTCCTAACATGGAGAGTGCCGCAGTGACTGGCGTAGGCAGCAAACTTTTTGGGTTCTTGAGGAGATCACCAAGGAGCCTTCTTATCTCTTGTGGAATAAATCCAAATGCTGTGTCACTGCAGGCTTACTGCTCAGAGGTCCAAGTGAGTGGTTTGAAGTGCCAACAACATTGCTGTTTAGCGACGCTGAAACTAAGACAGTCTTCAGGACCTTCTCCACACCAGAGAGGACTGCTCGAACATCTGTCTGGTTGTTGCTCCCAGCAGATCGCCTTAGCCATCCAAAGAATGACTCAATTGGGTCCGATGAGAATTTTCTAGTCAGAACGAACTTGAAGCTTTCAACAGCAAGGAGGTACTTGATGCATCCCACATTTGACAATGTCATAACAAGGGCTTGATAAGCTTCCTTACTCAGGAACTGTTTTGCTTGGCAATGACGCTGCATGTTTTCAAGGTAGCTTAGGAACGATGTCATTAGCCAGCTTAGACGTGAATCTTCAGAATTGTCATACTGCCTGTTATCTGGCAGTTTTTGGTGAATGTGTTGTGCACAATTGCTCACATCCATCAGCAGGAACCACCGGTGCATTGTATCCATAAACTTGACTGTAGGCCCCACAGCAGCAAAACTCATGTCGCATAAGTGTCCAGCTTGCTCTTGCAGAAGCTTAAGTGCAGCAGTGACCGGCGGTGATAAAACTTGCACAGCTCTTGACACATTCATTTTTTCAATATTAGATGGGAAAACATGCTTCCTTGTTAAAAAGCGAACCGGTTTAACAATGCTGTCTTGCTGCATACGGTACAGTTCTTTCAGGTGGGAGGAAGACACTTCGCCATCTTTTCAAAGGTCCCTGGCAAGGAATTGGGACCGCACATTCTTGATAATGTAGCACTGGTCGAACGCGAGCAACAATTTTCGTGTTGGACACTCAGGGTGCTGTGTGCAATAACTTAAGCTTCCACCACACAGAAGTTGAAATGCAAAGGACATTAATCTTGTGATTGTCAAACACAAAGCACACAATCTTAAAGCCTATTTCTTCAACTTCCTTCACCACATACTTTATCAATGGAAAGAGCTCCTGTCCAGTGCAATTCCTTGTAAGGAAATACCCAACAAGTATTCGAACATGCACCGACAACCTTGTTAGCACAAAACACAGAAGTGAGTTGGCCAAAACAGATTCACCAGTAGCTGTTTTTTGAACGCTATTTCCCAGATCAACTTCTCCCACAAACGCATCTCTTTGCTTGCTGTACTGCAGTCTCTGTTGAATCCGCATCTTGCCCACAACTAAGGAGCACAGTTTAGCTTGTTCGGCTTTTAGGTTGCTTGGCTCTGACTGAAGCCGTTCTTTCACGAGGGTAGTGAACCCTACCTCGCCAGAATTTACTCCTAGGAATTTCTGTAGAGTAGACTGGCTTGGCAGCATCAGGATGCCTTCTTTGCGGATATGCTCATAGGCCCGGGCTGATAGATTTCTAAGAATAATGCAGCGACGCACTACTAGCTCTGACCAGCCGGGTCTGGTCTTGCCGAAATTCTTGATTATATCGACGAAAATGCTTGCACCCAAGTGCTTCTCGCTCGCCGCTTTGACAACACCAGCAAACGCAGCAATATTGCACTCCTCTTTCACACGTCTGAGCTCCTCCTTGTACTTGTCTACAGTTCGTTTGAGCCGCTCTATTTGAGTTTTCATGTTGCGCTCTTTTTCTCGCCACTTCTGGCGTTCCATGAAAGAAATCGAGCTGCGAACATCTACCCGGGTCACCTCCTCTTTCGTAGTGCAGCAGGGCTCGACGTTGGAGCTGATCATCACCACTTGCAACATCCATGTTCGAGGAGTCAAACACGGGGGACGATGCAGTCGGTAGCAGAGAGTCAGCAATGACATCATGAGCAGACAACTTGTAGTAGCACGGACAATGGACGTGCAATGCAGAACGGCAGCCTCCCGTTTTCTCAAAACAGCATCGCTCCGGGGCTTCTTAGCAGATGGTTGCATATACTATAAATAGTCCGGAAACACGCTCGGAATCGCACCTCTTTTAAGCTTCCTAGTCTTGCATCCTTCCTTGTAGTCGTCAGGCAGGAAATGCTTGCTGCAAATGACCGAATAGCGTGACGTGGTGTTCGGCACCCAGTCCTTCCCGGATATCACTTGCAGCCACTTCACTCTCAAATCGTTCTCACTAGGAATTTCATGGAATGAAACCCCTGGCACTTTCTGCTTCACATCTGATTTGCATCCCGGCACACAGCAGTATGCCATAGCTCATGGCACACGCGAAACGATGCGTAGACACAAAGCAAACAAAACACCAGCTGATGCCCACAGTCGCCGCAGCCCGCACACCCGCACGTGCCATCTCCAGGGGTGGCAGCACCGCCCCACGGAAGAATTCGGCAGAGGGGCGTTGCCTTCAGACGACGCTTCAGCAGCCTTTGAGCAGGCATAGGAAAACAGAGGAGGCTATGACCATGCTTGCGTGTTTTTGGGCACAATTCACGGCGTGCCGGCGAATTGTGGTGCGGTTGGTTGAGCCGCAATGCAGAAGAAAGGAAGCGGCATAAGTTTCCGCGAGTTTACTGCAGTCAGATAGGGGCAAAAGTGACGGGCAGGAGCCGAGGAGCAAGACAAGTTCGGCGACAGATCGGCTTCGCGGCTAATTTTTACTGCCGAGCTCGTGAGTTATTACGCTGAGCTTGTTGCACCCCTTGGGCTATTACATTCCGTTTCTGCATTCAAATCTAATAAGTTGGTTCATGTCTCTGACTTCACATCGTTGCTGTTCAATCGCACGGTGAACAGTGCAAAAATCGAGTAATGCCTGCAACTCATTGTCATTTTGTCGTGCTCTTAGCATAAGTTTAGGAGCGATATTCCGTGTGCTTGGGATCGTAAGTTGAACACAGGGGGCCATTTTTAGATGCTTATCACCCGGACAACGTCCCGAGCATCACTACGAAGAAAAAAAAAGACAAAAAGCTGCCGCCACTCGCCTTCAGCGTTCACACTGTGCCGCACTTGAAGAAGCACCGGACTCGGGTAGTAGCAGGCACGACGGTTTTTTCTACGTTTTCATTTTCGTGAATTTCAACAAGTGTGTTGTTTCAACACCGGTCTAGCAACGCTAGGATCTCGACAAATTCGTGCAGTGTTATTTCCCAAATTATCTTAATTTTCACACTGTAGGCGATCAGAACCTGGCGAACACAGCAAATTCCGCGCCAAAAGCCACTCTGATTAAGCAGAATGCGCATACATGAATAAATTCTAAAATAAGAAGCAAAATTTTATAGCTTAGTGTAGTGAGCGTAAATTTCGTTTGGAGCTCGAGGAAAACGTCTATGCATGCGCTCGCAGAGTTCTCGGATCGCATTTGCCTTATTCAAAGCAGCTATAGTGTTCAGTAATGTCTCCGGAGTGAAGCTGCTCAGTGCAAATAGGAAGCCCATTACAAGGTTCGTCGTGTGAGAAAGCTGATTCGCGTCATGCATCACGTCATCCTATCTTGCACTAGCAATTGGATATGCTTTATCGGCCCATAAGTTGAGAACTATGAACGATTAGTTCCTCCCCGTACCTCACGCTTTCACCTGCCACAGCGCTGCGCTTTTACTTGTCGCCAACTAGGAGTGGAGGAGCACCCGATGCAGCGCTCCGCCTACTAATTCCTTCTGGCGAACAGGCTGAAAAAGTGCAGAACTAATCTCCGAGCATCAACAAAAATGTTTCTAACCACAAGCAACGCGCACGCTTTGAAACATTCGCATGGACCAGTTGGTTTCGAAGGCAGCGTTGCTTGGTGCAGTGTAGGCGTGCTGCGTTTTGCCTACACCCCTGCGTCACTGCCGACCGCAGCGCCACCTTTGTTTACAAACATGACGCTTGTCTGTAGCCGTTTTTTTTTTTTATCTTTGCTATAACCGAAAACAAATTTTACAGTCGTCTATATGAGGTGAAATGAGACACATTACTATATCAGAGTTTTTACTATAGCCGAGTTTACTACAGCAGTGTCTTTCCACCGGCCATGCATGTACATGGCTGCGCGACAGACACTACAAAACACTTCGCTGACTACACTGTTGCAAGTAGCATTCCCAATGAACAAAATGCAGTAGAAACAAAAAGTAACTCCACTCTACAACAAATGTCCTTGCCCATTCTTTTAGAAAACAGTCAAAAATAGCAATGGCACACTGTAGCCTAGCCTCAGTGTTGCATGTCTCTGACCATTGACAAAAATTACCTTCATACACACAACGATGCCCTGTACACATGTCCCTCATTGCTATATACCAGGCAGCTAAGCTCAAGCCCCAACAACCAGAGAATTGATAAGCGCCCACTAGCATGCATGAATGACCTCATTAAAGGCAAATTCTCGAAGCACAAAATTTTAGGACCTTGCAGCTCTCCACAGCTCTTAACTAACCAGGTGCTGCAATTTGAAAGCCATCCTAGGACCGACATTCTAACTTTATCCCTGGAGGGATTCACAGCCCTCACTGACTGGTTGAAGTAGCGGAAGTGGTAGGGGGTCTCAAGTGAGCAGTTGCGTCACCTGTGCCTGTGGCATCCGTGGGTTAAAAAGCACGAATAGTGCAACAGGTTTGCAAACTGTTTTTTGAACTTAAGGTACAATAAACTGAGAAGCAAAATTTTATGCCCGAATAAAATCATCACCTCTCTGATAAAATATATCAGGTAATACAACGTTGCTCACTGGCAAAAACAATCGAATTGGGCCATTGCTTTTGGTTGCAGCTGTTACCCTTAATAACCTCTGGTCCTTAAGGGTAACGGAGCGAACTCCAAGAGAAGGCAAGCGCAGCAGGAGGTGGCAGAAAGTTAGGTGGGTGGATGAGATTTTACGAAGTTTGCGGAGATATGGTGGCCGCAGCTGGCAAAGGACAGGGTTAACTGGAGAGACATGGGAGAGGCCTTTTCCCTACAATGGACGAAGTCAGGCTGATGACAATAATGATGATGATGTTAAGCAAGCACGGCGACATTTGAGTGGCTAAGATGCAGCATGTGGCTGTTCCGAAAATGGCACAACTCTGAGATCCTTTACACTGCGGCCAGTCTGCTGTGCCAGACATGGTGCAGCAAGAAAGAGGGTCACCCAATGAATCATGTTTAGGTAGTGGTGCGCACCTCCCCAAAGCTGGTTTAATGCAGCTTTGCGGTGTAAGCGAGTGCCACACCTGCCTCCACTGCTTTCGCCGACTGTTGAGCGGTCCAAGGAATCAATCCCTGATTAAATCCAGGTCAGAATATGCACCCTCCACAGAGGACTGCACCCTCACTTTGTTTATTCTGCAGTAGAGCTTCCAGAAATCCAAGCTGAACTCCAAGGACAACAACAACAAAAATAAATGGCAGCCGTGCCCAACAAATGACTCAGCGAACAAGCCAACACCACAGGTAAATGCACCACAAAGCTCAGGAATGCATTTTGCAACCTGAGCACTTTTTCTTTTAATCCTAATTTTTTTTCCATCACACCATGTGAACAAGACGACTTGCACACCAAACAAAAAATTGTGCAGAAACAAGGCTAAGAAAAAAACAACAGAAACTTTTGTTCTGTGTAAGAAAACTTGCATCTTGGTCCAATAGGCTCATTAATTTTTTTAACAATTTTATAAATGACTCTATTCCAAGGCCTTCAAAGACAAATCTTGACACTGGAGGCACAGAGGCTTCGAAGCTCATCCTGTTTGTCGACAAAACCTTCGGTTGTACACACAGACATTTTTCGTGTCTTGTACACAGCCGTGCAGCCATGATTCTTTATTGCAAGGCTACAAAGCATGACAAAATAAAGAAAACTTTGTGGTGCTCACCACGTCTGTGACGCCGGCAGCGGCGAACAGGACCAGGGCAGCGGTGTAACCCTCGGTGACCACCAGGTATCCCAGGATGGGACTAGAGCAGAGCCGCGCCAGTGACAGGCCATTGGGTATCGTCAGGATATTCTCACGCTGTCACCATCAACGTTTCATGCAAACAAGCAAATACACAAAAAAAGGGCAATCACTAGAATGGTCAAGCCAGAGACTGGTGCATTGATTCTGGAAGGTCCAACACATATGAAACAATTTTCCAAACTCACCCATGAAATATCTAACATAACAGTGTGCTGATGTCACTGAGTAAAACTTGCTGTTGGGCAGTTAGCACACTTCTTGGGGAAAAAAAAAAAAGAGCGAAACACAGGACCAACACAAGAATTTCTTTCAAGTGTTGCACTTTCTTTCATGAAAGGAACATAGACAAGTGCAGCACAGATTTGGGTGCAAGTCTGCAGGGATTGGCCCACTGCATGTGGGCAATATTGGAGTAGCTTTGGCTGTAGTTGTAAATGTGGACATTACTGGAAAAGGCTTTTATGCCGCAGAAGACATAACTCAGTTGATGACAGTGATGATGATACGCCAACCTATCTGCAGCGGTGCACTAAGAATGCACGTCAACGGTTGCAACCTGGCTCTTGCAGTATCGATTCCTAGTCCCGTCTGCAAGACTTCCACTGCAGTTCAACTAAGCTATGTACTCTGCGAAATAGCTGCACATTCCATAGATGACACGAAAGATTAAACATGCTGGGACTTCATTGCTGAAAGCGAAAACAGCAAATTTAGTTCAGTCTGCATTCTGAACACGTATTAAAACTGGCAATATTGCTTTTTGGAGTGTTTGAAGCTTAGAATTACTCTTGAATCTCTGTGCACTGTTGGCGAGCATATAGTTCATTATTACTGTTTTTCTTAAATGTTTTTCTTTTCCATTGCCCTTGAGATGTTAAACACAGCCAAAAGATCTAACAAATCAGCATTGCAAGTTTCAGGAAGGAAATCCAACATTCTTCAAATTTTGGGCCTTCCGGCTAGCTACGACTGTTCGCACACGAGACAAATCACAAGTTTGGTAAACCTTTTGACAAATCTGATGTTGATACATCAATAATCACCATCGTCAACTAGTCTACATCTACAGCGAGACAAAGGGTCTCCCACAATGGCTATCAGGCGTGTCCCACGGCACCTGCAGCTATCGTTGACCACAAATTTCCTAATCTCACCTTCTTGCTTGGCTTTCAGCTCCCCTTGGCTGCTAAAGACATGACCATCTGTTTCACTTGCCACTTCAATATAGCAAAGGAAGAAGTCCAGTTCAGTGACATGGACTCTTAATTAGGATGGCTGAAGTGAACCACTGTATTGCATGCACCTGAGCAGGCTGGTACATATTACAAAAGTAATGTGACGTAACTGGGAAGAACATAAGAGATAACATATGCAGGCATTCACCGAGACTGTACGTGTGTGTGCTGCCTTGCATTTGTACAAGTTTTACAACCTTAACCTTGACCACACAAACCGGTTTCCTTGGGTGTAAGCGTGCGCTACAGAACAAAGATTTGCTTGAGGCAGCATTTTCAAAGTGAAGGGTTGAGAGATGGAAATATCTACACACTAACATAGGCCACGCTATTATGCAGCAAGGTACGTTCAACATCCATCCTACAAAATAACACTGACACCTGCGGTTGTCATCGCAATGCTGAGTGAGAAGTGCCAGCCGTGACCCAATGGAACCTTAATAATATGCTTATATGCTCACATAATATGCTTCATAGTATGCTCACATTTCCAGGTAAATAGGCATTATGTTAAACTTGTCTTTAGGTATTTTCCAAGTTAATGCTGAGCAATCAGTCAACCTTAGTACAATGGTATACAAGATTTTTATCTGTTAGCTTGTTACCAGCATGGTACATTGGTATCCATCTCTTTTCATTTCCACTCCAAGCAATTTCCTTCAGTTTTTATTCAATCTTATAGCAAATAGCGATAGTTTGCATTCACTGCTCATCATGAATTATGAATTATCTTATTTCGATCACAGAAACCTTTTTTATTGTGCTATTTGAGTAAGCTTTCAGTTAGCAGAATGACTATGCACATTTATTTTCACACATAGAAGTTTTCCTCTTAACTATGCACTTCAGCAGCGTCTACTTGGGGGCTAGTTGGTTCATGTTTCTACAAGGGAAAGTCCTTTTTAGCTTGATAAGATAATGCCTATCTTGTCCCATTTATGTGTCACGCTAAAAAAGAATTTTCCCTTGGAACTAACTGTGCACTGTGTAGTCAACATGGTTGTGACCTCTGTATGCCTTGTAAACAAGGAATTGAACCCTGTTTTTTACTCTTGTTACAGCCCCTTCCATTTTGATGGAAATAAACTGTTCTTGTTCCTTTACTAATAGAGGGGGCAGACAGGTAGTGTTCATTTTCTCATTACTAAACGATAAAATGATGACCACTACCTAAGCTGGGCACTACAGTAAAGAGAAAAGATGGCGTTCATATAGCAGAACTCCACAGCAAGACTTTTTTGTAGTGTTTGTCCTGTTTCCTACTGACTTCCGTGTGGTGACATGCTTGCTTGCTTTGAACGCTCAAGTTATTTCAACCTGCCAACAATAACAAGTTCTAGTTTGGAGAAGTGACTTCAGTACTCTCTCGTTAGCTCACAATTCCCTGCAGAACAGTTTCGGAGTACTCTCTCAAGTGCCTGTTGAATATGATTGGCAAGCCCACATGTATCACGATAAACTCTGATACATTACTATACCTCTTCATAACTTCTTCTTTAGAGCTTTGTCCCATTCTTATATGGGGTGGCTGCTTTTGATGAGCCTTCCTCACTTGGCCTTATCATTAATCCTTTCTCTCTAGAGTTTCTTCACCATTAGATTGTTCTCTACACTCTCTTGCCACCTCTTCCAGAGTCATCTGTTCGGCTTGCGTACCCAGAACTATATTTGTTTTGTACAGCAATGGAAAATGTCACTTGTAACTATGGGTACTTTATACATGATTAGCTTGAGGCATGTAGTATTATTCTTTGCAAGTTTTAGTATTCCCTTAAAGGAAACAAAGCAAGAACAGAACCGCAAAATATTAGGCTTCACGGTAAACTTTTCATCTCATTCAAGTAGGAGAAAACTTAAAAGATCATTCATACAGACAAGAATGCTTTCTAGCACAAGCAGCACAAGGTATAGAAAAAAATGTGCAGAAACATTTGGTTGACAGTAATGAACTGCTGCCTTCAAAAGCAATGGCAGTTAAAATAACTATTCTTCGATGAATGTCCCCAGTGTAAGCCAAGCAGCCATCCCTGACACGCTGACAATGGTCGGCATTGATTTAAGTGGGCCTGGTTTTCAAAAAGCACTTAATGAGCATTAATTTGACAATAAATGTCACAGGCAAGAAATGAAGTTATTCACTACTAGATTAAAGGGGGATGCAGCTTTCAAATCATAAAAATCGAAAAAAATTGAACCTTAGAAAAGATCCCATTTCGTATCTATAAGGTCTTTCTAATTATATTCCGAAAAATTTTCCCCAAAAACAGCCCAGAAGTGACTTTCCAAGCTGTTTTTTTTGCGACCGTAGGTAGAAAAAACATTGAAATCTCCATGAAAATGCACTTTCTAAAAAGTGCTTTTGTCCCAACTTCTCTGCTTGTAGAAAGCATAGCATGACAATGGCTTCATGGATTTTTATGCGGTTTGTTGTACTGTGTTCCTTGACAAATTCTTTACGCAGCGACATTCCTATATTTCTGGATTACTTTCTCATTTTTTTCACTCTGTCACTGATTTGAAATCACGTTAATGAGTATATAATGCAAGCACAGATATAAGTTCAGAGTAGAAAAAATCTCAGGTTGATAAAAATATTTGGACAGTGTCATTGCATGAACCATTCCCTTGACTTAAATTTAAGACACTCTAGGCTCCTACCATGTTTTGTTGTCACGCCAGTTTAGCAAGTTTAGTTGATGGTTTATGGTGGTTTAACGTCCCAAAGCGACTCGGGCTACGTGGGACGCTGTCGTGAAGGGCTCCGAAAATTTCGACCACCTGGGGTTTTCTAATGTCCACTGACATCGCACAGTACACAGGCCTCTAGAATTTCGATGGAGGCGATATTTGACCGCCGCAACCAGGTTCGAACCTAGGCTAAGTACAGCAATGAATCACATAAAATTTTTTAACATCAACACTACAGTAGATAAATCAGTGAAATTTCGTATTTATTCATTTAGTGCACTTCCCAATAAGCATGCCAAATTTCGTTGCTCTAAGCCAAAAAAATAAAAAACTAAACCTTCAAAAGCAGTGTCCTCCCTCAAGATGACTGCACCTGATGGAAAATACTACACAATCCACAGCTGCCATGAGCAACAGTTAGCTTAGGCACACTAGTTAGAACGCAAAGGAATCTTGATCCCTTAGAAGTACCACCTAATCATAAGAATTTACTGTAACAGGCAGGGCACCTCTTCAGCGGCGACAAAACACAAAAATTTTTACTGAACATGCAACCAGATAGGACAAATAAAGGTACGGCCTTTCTCAAAATTTCCTGGCCTACAGGGTTCCCACTTGAGGCTATAGCAGGACATTTACAGCATCCTTTAAGTTCCAGATCTCCATAAGCATGAAGATTAGACATCAGTTCAGGCTTCAGGGATAGAGCTGTGAGGGTGCCTAGGTACCCTGCTGTGTAGCTTGCTATGGGCACTTCTGACAAAGCTGTACAACATCTACATTTTGCCCTTTCCTTTAACATCAATTCTGTCTTCCATTTTTCCTTGACTTGCGGCTCTGACAGTAGTGCTCTGCTTACAACAGCTACGTACAGTTTCTCCTAGCCGTCGTAAATGTGCTCTCGCCCCCTACCTTGAGCAGCAATAGAGTGACAGTGGCAGCCTGTAAGAAAGGAAGAAGTGCTTACACTCTGCTTTTCCGAGTTGTAAGCACAGCGAATCCCTTAGCGTCAGTGTAGATTGGATGAGGCGGCCACAACAACATGCCCTACCAGCTGAATTCATCAAGTCACCATGCTCAAAAGGTTGTTGAGTGCCGTTTTAGAGGAGGAAGAATGAGTTCTGCGCAGTTCTGTTTTGTATGCCACGCAACGACACCTGCGTGCCAGTGAGCAGCACATACCGCCAGCATAGTAGCGTGATGAAACTGAAAACTCCCTTTTTCAACAGCTTCCCAAGGACAATGTTGCCCTACAATGAAAGACTTGTGGGCTAGGATGAGCAAGATCTTGGGAATGTGCCACCTCAATCAAGTGATGCGAGTTCACTTAAAGAGCGGTAACATTGATAGGATCAGGGGAAGGGAAGTTTTTTTTTTTTTTGAAGTCTAGTATTTTCCAACTCGGGCCCAGCATTCTCACTGTTCCGACGCTATCGAATCGCCTGGCATTCGGCTTGGTTGGCTTCCCAAGCGGTACACAGGCAGAGAACTACTTCGGCAGGCACCACTCAGCGTTATTGTATCAGCCCTTTAAATACTCTACAGGGGGCGTGTTATCTCCCCTAACAGCACACACGTCCAGAGGGTGAACCAATGTTCGAATGCGACTACAACCCGGGATGTGGACTGAAAGGAGACTGGCCGTCAGAAATAAGGAGTGAAGAACAGAACACACACCGGTGATACATGCAAGGAGGAAGACCAATCTGACGAACACTGGCACACACATACACATCGACACACACACAAACACACACGCACAGACATGTCACCGATGTCCGCACTCCAGCCGTCTGACACGAAGCAATGGGAATCAATCACACGAGCGCCATTACCAGATGCCCCATGCGTTCGGTGACGATGCGCTTGGTCTGCTCGACGTTCTCGGTCACCCTCTTGCGCGTGGCTCGCAGCGAGTCGCCGGTTTGGGCCAGTGACTCCCGAGTCCTCAGCACGCGCGTCTTGGAGCGCAGGAAGACGGGCCGCGGGGCGGTCGCCTGCTCCTCGGCGCCCCGGTCGCCGCCCGCGCCGGTCGAGATGCACGACACCCGCCACACGCACGCCGACGGTTCCAATCTCGCCGCTTCGTTGACGGGAAGGCGTCGCAGCAACGTCCGCAGAGGCAGGCTACGCCGCGACCACAGCCGAAGCGCCATACCGAAGCAGCACTCGCAACAAACAAGCAAAGGGCACAACCCTTCTATCCCCGTGGGAACGAGCAGTTGTTGACGAATGAGTCGCCGTGCTTCCTTGTCGGCGGCACGGGGGGGCTTGAACACCCACTCGTAGACGCTATGGAGTCGCCAGAAGCTCAACGACAACACTTATGTTGTCTACAAAGCTTTGTCTCACACTTATACAGGAAAGGCGCGCTTTCGATACCATCTAATCCTCGTAGCAGTCAACACATGCGAGGTCAACACGACAACAGTGCGAGCATGATGGCCGCCATTGCGGCATACTGGATTCGTAATCGGCTTGGCCGGGTGCCATACTTTCACTATTTTCAGTAAAAAAATTTTCAAATTATAAATTTAAAATCAAACTAAAATATTTTACCAATTGATTTTTTATAAAACTAAACGTCTTGTTAA